>CM076583.1:821196896-821458558 GCA_034641835.2 Pinus albicaulis
TAGTCGGGGCTTGGGTTGAGATAAACATGTATCCATCACTCATGACATTAACAATTATTAGTTTTATTTAGCTAAAAACTTATTTGTCATTATTAATAACTATATAAATAATAATAGACGTACTATTTTATATTTATATAATTATATTTATTATGAAAACTAATATTTATCAATTTTAATAATTATATAAATAATAATAGACTTACTATTTTATATTTATTATATTATTTTATATTAGTTATTACCTACAATTTTGGTTATATCTTAATAATTATATTTAAAAGTAAAATATAATTTACATATAGCATAGTTAAATTTATATAAAAAATTAAAATAAAATATCATATTTATTAAAATTTAAATGTAAAAATAAGTATTATTGCTAGATATAATGCTAAAAATAAAAAGTAATATTAAAACTTCAAATTTGATATTAAAAACTAATATTATATTATTCTAAACTAAATTATTTGTGATTGATAGACAATATGGTTTTATATCATCTCCTTTATTAATAGATTGCTAATTAAAGCTTTTTGAATGAGTGCTTTAAACTTCAATTCATATAGTTCATGTTTTTTTGAAATTCACAAATTCTTGAGTGTTCAAGTTTTGTTATTTTTTTCTTCATCACATTAAATTTGTCAAATATCATAGTCAATTAGTAGAATTTAAAATCCATTAGATTGTGGAATTGTTTATTTTTTTCTTTAAAATTTTTTATTATCCTTCATTATACAATATGAATCTTTTAGCATTTTGAAAATGAATTCCATACTTATATGACATTAGATTGTGGAATTGTTTATTTTTTTCTTTAAATTTTTTTATTATCTTTCATTATACAATATGAATCTTTTAGCATTTTGAAAATGAATTCCGTGCTTATATGAAAGAGAATGAAGGCATTATTAAAAAAAATTATGATGATTTCTTTCATATATATAAGCTTATTATTTTTAAATAAAATAAATCTTTCAAAACATGGTTAAAGAAAAGAGAATAAGTCACTAAAAATTTTGAAAAGGAAAAAACAATTTTTTATGAATAAATGTAACATTTAAAATATTAAAATAAACCAATTTTCTATATTAAATTCAATATTAAAATATAATATAATATAATATTACATATTATTTTAACAAAAAAATAATTAATATTATATAAACCATATTAAAATTTAAAACCTAAAATATATAAATTGCATTTCTTCTATAAAACCAATCATGTTAATATTTTGTTAGTATGATAAAATTGCAATCAATGAAATTGAATGAATAGATGACATATATTTGGTGCATTTGAAATTTTGAAAGACATAATTTTAAAAATGTAACCGAAGGAATGCAACATTTCATTTCTGTCAAGTTTCAAGAATGTAAGTTTTAACATTTATATTTTTAATTCCATATCTCTAATCTTCATATCTCCTCACAAATAACTTGTACACTAAATTTTTAATAGTGTTTTGTAAAAAAATAATTTAAGAAAGGTTTAAACATATGATTTAGATATGCAAGAAACTTAATGCTGTTAATTTCATCCATTAATATGCTGGCAACTACCAAAATATACTAACATATTGAAATTGAGAACATCTCATCAAAAAAAACTAATTAAGAAAAATATTAAAGTACCCAATTGCAAGATTAGTACTCCTGTCCTAATAAATAATAATAAATATTAGTATTTAACTAAATAAACCTAATAATTATTAATGTGATGGATGATAAATACATAATTATTAATGTGATGAGTCTATACAATTGTATATCTATTTTATATAAGCTTATATCAATCACATTAGTAAATGTAATTTTTCTAATTATTTTACTTTTAGCTGGAGGGAGGTAGTATGTGACTGTTTCAATAAGACACTGATGGCTTATTTAAATAGGATGAAAGATGACCCTCCTGCAGGTGTTAGGGTAGCTCCGCGGGAGGGAAATCTTATGGGCTGGCATGCTATTATTTCGGGGTACATATATATTAGGGTGTAGGTCATTTCTTTCATTATATACGCTAGCGTTCATGCTTTAAAAAATTGGCTTCATCTCAATAGATCTAGGTATTTTACATTACACCGCAGTAGGTGACTCACCAGTCCCATAATTGTTCGCAGGCCTCCAGAAACTCCATGGGATGCCGGTGAGTATTTCTCGAATTAAAACTTTCCGTTTTCTCCGGAGATTTCGATTGAATTAACCTGATCAGTTTTCTATCCCAAATTTGTGGGTGTATCCAAGCTAACTTTGGAGTTTAACCACTATTTCCCTAACACTCCACTGTATTTTTTGGGGACACTTACATGGATAACATTATCTTTCCATAAGGATGGGATGATTGGAAAGATCCAATTGTTTTTCCAGCACTGCACCATAATTAAAATCCCATATATCACTCTAATATTATTACTTTTCATCATCTCTCTGTGTGCAGGACTGCTAATGTTTACCAGTATCAGTATCAATGTTAAGGGAGGAGCAGCAATACACGGAAGAGTTCCATGGTCACATTCCTTCATTGGGCAGAAGCAGGTCGCACAATATTTGAGCTTCAGTTATATTGGAAGTGATAAATGGATCAGATAAATGCCATCATCTTTTCTACAAATCGCTACAACAATAAATGCATTTGTCATTTCTGATAAACACCATTATGAATATTAAAATAACTGCATTTTGATAATGCTATGTGTTTGGCGCTTCATAGTGTATGGGTATTTCTGTCCAACTAAGCTGTAACTTTATTTTTCCATATTAAAACACCTTGTGCATGGGTTGTGGTTAGTTGTGGATTATTTTTAATGGTTTGTATGTGACAAAGTTCTTTATAGTATGTACGAAAGTGGTTATTTGAATTTATTTTTATTAACAATATGATTTATTTTATAATTAGCATTAGAAAATTTGATATTTTCAATTTGATGGGAAATTAAAGGTTAATAATTAGTTTGAATTTACTTTTACTAACCATATGATTTATCAAATAATTGGCATTAGAAAATTTGACTATGACCTTTAAGAGAAATAATTGGCATTAGAAAAATTGACTGTGGTTTTTAAGAGAAATAGAGAGATATGTGTTAATATTCAGTTTCAATTCGATGGGAAATTATAGGTTAATAATTAGATTGAATTTACTTTTATTAACCATATGATTTATCAAATAATTGGCATTAGAAAATTTGACTATGACCTTTAAGAGAAATGCAGAGATATAAATTAATATTCAGTTTCAATTTCATGTAGAGGCTATGAGAATATTAAGTTTCAATTTAATATTACTAATTATAAGATTTTATTTATTAAATACAAAAATGCATTATAAGATAATTGATTTTAATTTATTTCTACCACTAAAAATTAAATTAATAAAATGGAATTTTTTTTCATATATAATTAGATTTTCTATATTTTATTATTATCATCTAAATCAATTGTAAGTAATAGAAATAATATATTTTATTATTTATTTAACCTCTAATCATATTTTAAACTAATAAAAATGATATTTGTTTTTTATCTAATAATAATAATATATATAAAAAAACAAAATTATAATATTTATATGATAAAAATAAACATACAATCATATCACTTGGTTCTGTAATTTATATTAAACACAAAAAATATAAATAATTGTAGCATATATAGTTTGACAATACAAAATTACAATTAATAAAATATTTCAATTTATTAGTAAGTGAAATCTAAATTGATAGGATTTTAAACCTTAACACTAATTTGAATTTAATATTTTTAAATTTAGTATTTTTACTTTAAAAGTCATGTTATATTTAAATTAAGAAAAGTCTATTTACGTTAGATGTGATAAACATATGTGCATATTACAACAAAGGGGTGAGATACCATGTGCTAGATAACACAAAAAACAAAGAAAGAGGGTTGGCCAATGATTCAATCTGAAACCCTAAGGTCTAAAAACCTTAGTTTAGTGAACAAAAAAACAAATATATCGACACACATGTCACATGTCTGTCAATAAAAACCTCTAAGGGAAACATATACAAAGCCCATAAAGTGGCACTAGGTCCAAAACATTAGCATAATGTGATAAAACCCCTAAATGGCACTAGTCCCACACTACAAAATCCCCCAAAAAGACATATATACTAGCAGAATCACTTTTACCAATGTGATTGATATACCCCAATAATCCTATATAAAATATATCTAAAACCACATTTACTAACGTATTTTCCATAGACATATATACACCACCATCACATGTGTATTTGGTTAAAGACAAATATTTGTAATTATTAATAACTATATAAATAACAATAGCCCTATTATTTTATATTTATATAATTATATTTATTATATAATTGAAATTGTTGGTATAAGGATTTATGCTATGTTGAAATTGATGAATTTCTTATTGTGTATCATTATTTAATAAATTTCAAAAAATGATTTGTCAATTATTTTTGGATATTCAATAATTTTTATAGTTTAAGAATTTTAATTTTTATTATAAAAATAAAAAATGTGAGGATTCAATCTTCATATATATAGAAGAAAACTATTGAAACATAATTTTAAAAATATAATTTAAAAACTATTATTAAAACCTAATATATATTATTGTAATATAATAATATTAGTATAAACTAATATATTACTATAATGTAAGTGATTGAAGTAATTAAAAAAAAAACTGATGGTTTACCATACTAATTGTCTACTTATAAATGAATGTGAGAAAAAGATAGTCTCCTTTATCTATAGATTCCTAATCAAAGTTTTATGAATTAGTGCTTTAAACTTCACTTCATCTTGTTCCTGCTTTTTTCACAAATTACATAGTGTCTAAGTTTCAATTTTTTTTTGGTTCATGACATTAAATTTGACAAATGGCATAGTAATGGTAGAATTTAAAAGGATTTTGTTAATCTAATGTGAAATTGTTTAATTTTTTCTATAAATTTTTTCACTATTATTGGTTATACAATGTTAATCTTCCAACATTTTGAAAATGAATTCAGTGCTTCGATGAAGAAAGAGATGACCAAATACATTGTTTTAATTTTTACATAGAGTGTTTGATAATACACACTTGAGTCTTTTATCAAAAAAATTTCATGATGATTGTTTATATTAAATTTAATGTTTAAATATAATATAATAAAATATAATATTTAAAAAAATCATAACTTAATATTATATAAACTATATTAAAATTTAAAACCTAAAATATATAATTTATATTAAAATTTTAAATTGAAAAGAAGATTATAACTTAAAGAAGAGAAAAATAGTGATGCATCAGGCTCCAAGAGCGACTTCAAGAATGTATCAGTAGGGTTGCTGTTAGTGTTCTGTAGGAAAGATGCAGCAATAGCTGTCTGGTCTTCGCCATGGCAGCTTCCTCGAGAGGAGGGCTGCCACCCTCCTACCGTAACATCTCGAGCGGTGAGTAGTCGCTGCGACCACCACCATCTACAAATATTCAACAAAGAGCTGCTCCTGTCTTAGGTGCAGAATGGCAAGAAAAGGTGAAGGGGAAATGTTTGCCATGAGCGGTAAAGAAGCCAAGATTTGTTATTCCGGCTTCTAAGTTGGATGAATTCAGAGGCTACATGAAGAATCATGCATTAATATTTAAGTTTATTAGTATTTGGCCTACTGAAAAAGATTTGTTAAAATGGATTCAAATAAACTGGCAGCCCAAGGGTCACATTGATCTAAAATTTGGGGCAAAAGTTTTTTTACAGTTATTTTTACTAACTTACTAGATAAAGAACACATTTTTGAGGGAGGGCCATATTTTTATAGCAATGCTGGGCTTTTTATCAGACAATGGGAGGAATGTTACAACCCTGAACAAGAGAAATTTCTGGTAGCACCTGTTTGGGTTCGCTTATTTGGCCTTCCCATGGATTTCTGGGATCCTGAATTTCTCGAAGGTATAAGACATTCTTTAGGCGATTTTGTTAAAATATCAGACTCTGCTTCTCGTGGACGATATACATATTTTTCTCGAATCTGTGTTTATATGAATATATCTGAACCTCTCCCCGAAATGATTGAACTGGAATATGAAGGGAAAATCAGGCTTCAGCCCCTAGATTATGAACATATCCCTTTTCGTTGTCGGCGCTTTCATGAGTATGGGCATCTGTATAAATCTTTCCCCCTTAATGTCTTAGAGCAACAGACCTCTCGCATGAATGTTTCATATGATTAGCCTCGCCAGAATGGCGATGGTTTTGTTACTGTTACTAATAGAAAGCGGCCTAATCGAACAGGGAATATTGGTTACACCTCGACCCCAGTGCAGAACCCAGTTGGCTCACAAGCTACTAAAAACCGGTATGAGGTCTTACAGGAAGAAGGTGAACTGTCAGTTACAGAGGTAGTTGCAGACGGTGTTGCTGAGGGTTCTACGGAGGTACTCCCGAAACCTCAGTCATCAAAACAAAAGGAAGTTCAGGAAACGGTTGCGGTTGATGATAGTACTTTGCAAGAACTTGCCCCAATGGAGGTGGAGCAAAACAAAGATGACTTGAGTGCGGAGGAAAAAATCTTGAAACGACTTCTGTTTGAATGGAGGAACCTGGATGATAGGTTCATTCGAGAAAACCAGAAAAACTTATATAAGGAAACCTTTGAACACTATTTGACAGTGTAAGCTCATAAAGAAGTACAAGAAATGGAGCAAGCAGCAAGCAAGAAGGCACCCCCTCTATCAAAAACATCTAAAAAGAGAGGACAACGAACCCTGTAAGAATCCATCCAGTTGGTTGGAGAAATGTTGATTAATATAGGAAAGATAATACCGTTAACAACGGTATTCCAACAACTACCCAAAAATTCCTAATGAAGGTACTCTCCTAGAATATTAGAGGTCTTAATAGTAAGGGCAAGCAATGATATTTGAAGGAAAGATTGAAGGTTGAGAAACCTCAGGTCATGTTAATACAGGAAACAAAGGTCTCTGGGTAGAAGCTTCACTCCATAATTCAATATTTTAAAATGCAATATGAGGATATGGCTATTGATTCAGTTGGTACAGCAGGGGGAATGGCCATTCTATGGAATGTAGTTGAAGTTACTGCAGATGGATGGATAGGCTTCCCTATAATTTTAACAAGTAATTTTTGGCAACTTGGATCAGAGGAAAGAATTCTCATATCGGCAGTCTATGGACCTCCAATTCCAGGAGAGCGAGCAGAGTTTTTACAGAACATCAGAATGCTAAGTACAATGCATCAGTAGAACTTTTGGCTTCTTGGTGGTGATTTTAATATGATTCTTAATCTCTCTAAAAAAAAGGGAGGTATCAGAAAAGAGGAACCAGAAATGGAAATCGTTAGAGATTTAGTAACTGATTTGCGTTTAGTAGACATCCCCACGATGAATGGTAATTTTACTTGGAACAACAGAAGGGGAGAACGTCATCAAGTTGCATCTTGCTTGGACCGTTTTATTGCATCAGAATCTTTGGTAAGTTTAGATATTTATTTTG
This sequence comes from Pinus albicaulis, assembly GCA_034641835.2. Taxonomy (NCBI): domain Eukaryota; kingdom Viridiplantae; phylum Streptophyta; class Pinopsida; order Pinales; family Pinaceae; genus Pinus; species Pinus albicaulis. The sequence goes on from CM076583.1 coordinate 821,204,391, forward strand.
AGGCAGCTATTCTACCCATGATCGGTTTAGATCATTGGCCGATCAAACTGGAGAATGATGTCAAGGCAGCCCTCCAAAATCGACCTTTTAGGTTTGAATTATTTTGGTTACGAGATCCAGGTTTTATTGAAAAGGTTAAAAAATGGTGGAATTCACATCCGGCCACAGGTAGAAACAAGATGCATTCGTTTCAGTTATGACTAAAGCATCTCAAAGCTGAAATCAAACGATGGAATCATATTGAATTTGGCAATATCCATCACGATCAAATTAGATTGCAAGAACAGATGAAAGATATTCAGCAAAGAATTATTTTATATAGTCGTACTAAAGAATTAGCCCTTGAAGAAGGTCATACCCTCAGTCAGCAAGAAGAGATTCTATGGAAATAGAAATCTCAGATTAATTGGTTAAAAGAAGGTGAGCGTAATATAAACTTCTTTCACAAAACAATGTTATAGAGACATCAACATAATAGAATTTTCTCTTTAAAAGTAGAAAATGGGGAGAATTTGATAAAGCATGAGGATATGGAGAAGGATTTGATTGCTCATTTCAAACATTTTCTTACAAAACCTCTTCCCAATCGCCAGGCAGCAATTGATAAAATAACTGCTCATATCCCCAGAGTGGTTACCAGAGATCAGAATTTGGCATTGCTTCAAGAAATTAGTTTATAGGAGGTTAAAGAAGTGTTCATGAACTTGCCAAAGAATAAAGCTCCGGGTCCAGATGGTTTTACAAGTGAATTTTTCAAGGCTTCCTGGCAATTCCTTAGTCAAGATATCTTAGAGGTAGTTGAAGAGTCTAGAAGAAATAAGATGGTATATCCAGCCTTAAATTCCACATTCTTAACGCTTATCCCTAAGTAGCAAAATGCTGATACTTCAGTTGGCTTCAGGCCCATTTCTCTTTGTAATGTTATTTATAAAATTCTCTCCACCATAATGGTCAATCGATTGAAACCTCTGCTGCCCAGACTAATTTCTCCCGAACAGACTGCTTTTGTTAAAGGTAGACAAATCTTGGATGGAATAGTGGTAGCCCAGGAAGCAATTCATTCATTAAAAACTGAAAAGAGGAAATGATTGTTAATTAAATTAGACTTGTCTAAAGCCTATGACCGAATTAATTGGCAGTATTTGATTGAGGTACTGTGTGCGTTTGGGTTTGATGATAGATGGCTTCAATGGTTGCGTTTGTTTATTTCTTCTCCTCATTTTTAAATTTTATTGAATGGTAGCCCCTCTGCTGCATTTAATAGCTCTCGTGGCCTTCGTCAAGGTGATCCTTTATCTCTGTTTCTTTTCATCATAGCCGCGGAAGGGTTAGGAAGACTCATTAAGGCTCATCTTGTGGAAGGGAAGTTGCAAGGCTTAAAACTGTGGGGACCTCACCTTCCTTTGACTCATCAACAATTTGTCGATGATATCCTATTGTTTTGTCTGGCGTCGGTGAAAGAATTCAAAGCTATTCTCTAGATTTTAGAAATATTCATGGTTCCTTCAGGTATTGAAATCAATAATGACAAGTCTAATGTATACTTCTTTAATTTTAATCTTGCAACGCAGAATTTTCTAGCCAGAACTTTAGGATTTCAACTTGGATATTTTCCGATGAAATATTTGGGTATGCTCTTAAATTTTGGCCCAGTTAGGATTGCAGATTGGAAGGACATCATTCTCAGTGTGGAAAAAAGGATTCATAATTGGGCTTTCTGGGTTTTTAATGCCTCGGGGCGACTTATTATGTTAAAATCAGTGCTCCAATCTCTCCCTCTTTATCAGTTGTCAGGCGGAGCTTGTCCTAAAGGGATTTGTAATCAATTGGTGTGTTTGTTTAAAAAAAAATTATGGCAGGGTGGGCAAGCCAATCGACAATGGGCTCTTCTCACTTGGGATAAACTAGTCAAGCCGAAATCTGCAGGAGGATTAGGACTTCGAGACCCTTCCATCTTGAATAATGTACTGGGTGCTAAACTTTGGTGGAGATGGCTTCAGGGTGGCCCGAATCTCTGGAATAATATATGGATTACCAAATATGATATGCCACAAACAGTTTCTGGTAGATTGAAATTTGATATTGTCCCAAGAGGTTCCTCAATTTGGAATCTCGCAACAATGAACCGGCACTTAATTCGTTCACACGGTTTTTGGGAAGTCAGGGAAGGTTGTACAACTCTCTTTTGGGAAGATTCTTGGCAGCAATGAGAGAAACTGTTCAGTAGGCTAGACTTGGGAGAAATTTTTCTCTTCATCAATACACCAAATACCAAGTTGTTTCATAACTATTGGTGCCCGAATTAGAATGATTTATGGTGAAAATGGAAAGATAAAATTCATTGGCAGAAGCTCCGGAAACACAACAATGGTAAAATCTCGCTAAAGAACTCAAATCCAGGAAACTAAGGCGTGTAGATGGTTCCGATATTCTCAGATGGGCATATGTGACAAAAGGGTTGTTCACTATAAAAGAAGGTTATTATATTCAATCCTAAAATGCTCAGCATAATGATAGGACGTTATGGAAGAAGATTTGGATTTTGAAACATTGGCTAAAGGTGGAATACTTCTTATGGCTGGTAGGTCATCATAAGATTTTGACATGGGATAATTTGCAGAAGTGCGGCATGTTAAGTCCATCCCGATATTATTTCTGTCAAGCAGCGATTGAAATAATAGAGCATCTTCCCAACTCCTGTCCAATGGTGCAGCCGCTTTGGTGGAACTTGGAGCAACTATTTCGGCGAATAGATAAAAATAATCAGAGCATCACAGAAACCATCCGTAGTTGGAGGTAGGGAGGTTTTAAATGTCAAGTGGTAAACAGAGCCTGGAATCTATCATTTGGATTTCTCCTTTGGAATATTTGGAAAGAAATTAATCAAAGGGTTTTTAGAGAGTTCGAACAACCAATGAATCAGATCTGGCAGTGCTCAATCCAAAATATTCGTGAAACTATCTTAGTGGAAAGCTGGTCAGAGGAGGATTGGCAGACTAAGGGTTTGGAAACTCAGATGTTGGACTATTTAAACCTCAAACCTCAAATGCTCTATAAAAATTTATGGAAGTATAGACCACCTTGTCAATCAATAGAGGAAAAGTGGAAGCGCCCTCAACAAGGTTTCCTTAAACTCAATTATGATGGGGCATCAAAAGGAAATCTAGGACAAGCAGGTACTGGTGGGATTTTTTGCAATTCTCAGGGGGAATTTTACCATTTTTATGCCTCAGATTTGGGCTTTGCCACTAATAATGAAGCTGAACTAATGGTAGTAAAACAAGACCTACTTATTCCTATTAGATAAAATTACCAAAGACTTATATTAGAGGGAGATTCTGCAATGGTTATAGGAGTCCTCAATAAGTTACAGCATGGAAGACCCTAGGAGAAGATAACTCAAAGTTGGCACACAACTGCTCTTATTCAGGAAGTAAGCATGCTGCTTAAAAATATTCAGTATTTGATCCCGACTCACATTCGGCACAAATGAAATGAAGCAACTGATTATTTGGAAAATTGGGGTTGTAAAAATCCTGATCGCTCTATAGAGGCCCGACCCATTGATGCCATCTGGGATGTGGAACTCCATTCTCTTCAAATAATCTTGCAAAGGGATCTCCAGGACAATACACAGCAAAGACCCCCCAATCAGGGTGTGTATCTGTCGAGAGTATAATATCAAGATAAGACAAATGGACGATTTTGGTCCTTCAAGCCTTTAATATCCATGATGGCGCAGGTTGAACAATGGTTATGGAAGTGTGAGACTGATCAAGGATTAATGAGATGGCAGGGTCGAAAACCTGTGTTGTCAAAATGACAAAGGAATGTTTTCAAGTTAGTAGGTTTTCTGCATATGCATTTTCATTCCGCCATGCATAGTTATTCTATAGTGCAATCTCGGAGGCAGCATAGGAGGACGACAGATGCCATACCTTCCATCAGCGAAGCATTCATGTTGGGGTATGTATTTTCCTTTCTTCTATCTATCATCGTTGATGTCGTAAGGGCTATGTATTGTTCGCAACAAGCTTTGTTTATTTGGATTCGGCTGGGAGATAATAGCTTTGTTGCTCCTCTTTTGCACCCATTTGAACCTTGTTTTCATGATCCTTGTCATTTTTCTAGTGGCTTCTCTGTTTTCTTTGAGGTTCAGGTTAGAGCACGCCTTCTTTTGCGTCGTGTTGTTGGGTGGGTTAAAATTAAAAGGTTCATTCTATGGCTATTTCAGTTATATGTTCAGCTGTCTGAGGCATTTGTTGAAATTCTCATTTCTTTTTCCAATGGATGAGGATGGGTTAAGAGTTTTCCTTGTATCATTAATTATGCTCGTCAGTTCATTTCTAGTGGCTGGGTTTTTCAATGCTCTGTTTATTTGAGATTTCGGTGGGTAGGGTTTATGGGATTTTTTCTGCATGGATGTAGTCGGGATAGGAAGTGGTTTTATTCCCATTTTCTAAATCTTGGCCATGAGTCTTTCTGGACTATTGATATATTGTTGGTTGCTTGTGATGATTGGGAGGCAGCTTCTTTGGCACTGTTCTCTGTGGTTATACCAATTTTTTGGAATGATTGTCTTGGCACCACAGTGTTTGTTACTTGGGGTTTTGCGCACTCTGTTTCTTTCAAGGTCATCAGTCTGAGGGATTGGGTTCTCTATTTTCCATTTACTTGTCTTCGTGGTAGTCATATGGTCTCTGCACTTATTGGCACTCAATGGAAGTCCACTGGTAACTTCACTGATGATGTCCTCTCTTTAATGGTTTATTCTTTCTTGTATTTTTTCATCCTTAGGCCAATCTCCATCATGGGGAAGCGTCGTTCTTGTAACCATTCTGTTAAAGGAAAAAAACAGGCCTAGCCTGAGACTTGTCCCAAGAAACGTGGTCGGAAGTCATGACAAGAGGTCTTAGAAAACCTCACTGCAAACTATGTTATTGGAAATTCATCTACTATTCGACAGGAAATTCGAGGCTGGGAACAGGAAATTCATACTGATCTGGAAGATAATGATGTGGACGTAGAGATCATGGATTTTATAACAGACCCTGGTAATACTCGGGGTCATTTAACTTTGTTCCAGCAGACTGTCCATACTTACTGGATAGTTAAATGCCTTTTGGCCAAGGCTATGCAGATATTTCCTTCTAATCAAGCGAGGACTGAACCACAAATAGTGGATTTGCTACAGGACATTCATAATCAATTGGATCATATAAAAATTACTCAGTATCAGGCTACTGATCGTATCAGTAAAATCAGTGATCGTGTGGACCGAATGGAGAACCAACTTTGGCAGTTGCAGCAAGTGGATATGCCTGGATTCACAGTGAAGGATCTTGCACCGGTTTACTCCTCTGATGGCTAGTCATTTTATAATTTTCTCATGGTTTTTAGATGCAATTTTTTGTTTTGTATGGACATCTCTTAATTCCCCAACTTGTAGATAATTGCGTAATTGGTCAGTTAGTTAATGAGGCTCATGGACGAATGAAACTGTTTCAATTTTGGCTAGCTTTTAACGCATTAAGGTGGCCAACAGACCTAGTTTCCTATGGGCAGGTTGACGCCACAGACTGGATTTTTATATTTTATAACCTGCTTTCAAATTATAAATAGAAAATAGCGAGGTACTACCAAATTTACAAAAAAAAAAAAAAAATTTAACCTAAAACCATTATTTTCTTTTATAAAAATGATGTTAATATTTTGGCAGTTTGATAAAAAAGCGATCAATGAAATCCAATGAATAAAGAGCACATATATTTGTTCCATTAGAATTTTTGAAATCATAATTTTAAAAATGTAACGCATGGGAACCAACATTTAAATGCAGCCATATTTCAATAATGTAAGTCTTAGCATTTATATTTTTAATTTTATTTTTCTAATCTTCTTACGTCGTGAAAAATAACTTTTAAAGTAATTTTTTAATAGTATTTTGTAAAAAAATATTTTAAGTAAGGTTCAAACATATGATTTAGATATGAAAGAAAGTTAGTGGTGTGAATTTCATCCATTAATGTGGTGGCAACTATGAGCATATACTGGCATCTTGAAGTTTACACCATCGGATCAAAAAAATTAATCAAGAAAATAATTAAAGTAGCCAATTTCAACAGGAAGTACATCTATCGGCATAACCAGTAGAAAAATCCTAGGCTTGGAGACTTATAACAGAGTGGGAGACGCACGACAACCCACTACAATCTCCAAGAATAAACAACAGCCATACTGAAAACAAGGACCAAATACTCCAAAAACCTAGACAACAAAACAACAATGAGCCAAGAACAAAAAAAAAACAAAAAATGCAATAAAATCTGCACAGCATTAAAGCCTACTCAGTCACCAATTCCATAGTCACATTGTAAAAAACAACTCCAGCAAGCCATAGCCCAAAAAAAGACACCAGCTAAAGGGCACCACAAACCATGTATGAGGCATAAAACAAAGACCATAAGAATACTAGTCCCTCAACTCCACATGTATCGAGACAAGCCACGAAACCCCATAGTTCTAGCCACAACGAAGAAAAATAGTAGGGTAAACAGTTGGGTGATGGTCGACCAACGACACCAGCAAGAAAAAGGGGACACTGTCCAAATCCAAATAAATAATATGTTAACACAGAGATAAAGGTCAAACCCTCACAGAGATAAAACCCAAAAACACATCAAGCAACTAAGGAAGAAAAAAGAAAAATATAATACAACTAATTTAATATCATAAGTATGTAGTTATGAAAAAACTAACATAAATTTATATGAAAATATAATGTATATAATCAATAACAATCATACATGATTAACACTAATTTTGTGAAATTTAAAATATTTCATTTACATTTTGAATTTCATCCTTTAAAATTGGAATAGAGGACAGGTTGTGAAATAGAACATTCAATAACACTCTTACATGATTCAACACTAATTTTGTGAAATTTAAAATATTTCATTTACATTTTGAATTTCATCCTTTAAAATTGGAATAGAGGAGAAGTTGTGAAATAGAACAGGTTGGTGGAGAGAGTAAGTAGGTGCCCAACAAGTAATCATCATTGTAATGTATTCTTAATTTAGACGGATATCATTCCTACTAGCTTGGGTGCACTAGACGCTTGACCTCCAATTTATTTGTGGGAAGCATTCCTCAGATAATTTGCAACTACATCAATTTTACAACTGTAAGTTTTTCATTCAATGTTCTTACAGGAAGAATCCCCACAACATTGGCAATTTAGTTAAATTGAACAATTTTTTTGCTAATGATAATTATATTGTGGGAAGCATACCTCCTTCGTCTTAGAAGTCTTAGATTTCTCTAAGAATATCCTCGAAGGCTCCATACCTCTTGAACGAGGGTGCCTCCTAAGCCTTCAATATGTGTGTTTATTTAATAATTCCTTACCTGAACCATTCCTTCCACTCTGAGTTGTTGAAGAAAATTTCCTGAGATTGTTTTTTATGAAAACAACATGAAAGGTTAAATTATTGATGAGTTTGGTGAACTTTATTATGTAAAAGTGTTTTCACTCCATAAAAACCATTTATGTAGAAGTATTCCACATAATATTTCTTGGATACAAATTTTGGTTAGACTAGAACTCTAAAAAAATCAGCTGACTCGAAGCATACTATTCGGGCTTACATCACTTCCATTCTTAGAAATTTTTTCTCTTTCCATTGACATACTGACATGAGAGATTACATCCAGTCACTCTAATTGCTACAATCTTACACTTCTCGCACTCTAGTAATCATCTCTCAGTACAAAGATCCCCACCACGAATTTAAATCGAATTTGATGACTATGATTTTGATGTATGTGATTTCACTTGTAATGGGTGACTATAATGAATCCATTTGATGTTATTGATCATCTTGGATAATTTTGCGATGTCATGCAATTTGTGTTTATGCAATGGTTGTCGATCTACTCGGCTACCTAGTAGTTAATTTTATATTTTGAGTGGGTTAAATTTTAAAATAGTTCTGCATGCAAAATAGAGTTCAGTTAAGTTTCAATTTCTAAAATATATTTGAAATTTTGTTTCAACTAAAATTGTCTATTTGGGAAATTTTCCAATTCCAATTGTGACAATATTTGTGTTGGAAACAATACTCCATGTGTAAAATGATATTGAGAAAACAATCTACACTAACAGTGACATCAATTCCATGGATACTACAAAGTTTATTATTTTTACACAGAAGTGTGACCAACAATTTTTATAATGATGTTATTCTTCTCCATAAAATTTTGGCCAAAACTAGTTTGTATTAGGTAATTAATACAATTTCTCTACATTTTTTTACAATAATTTTTGTTTATGCACATATTGGAGGACCTCTATTAATTGGAAATAATTAATCATGTAAATAAATATCACTATCAATTAATCAATTACTGATTTAGGATTAAATGTGTTTTTGAGATATGAGACATTATTATTATTATTATTATTATTAGATAATATAAAAATATATTAGAGTGGAAAATAGGACATAATCATTGTTTCTGTTAGGGCTACGTCCACCCCAAAAAACCAGTCCTTCCTTTCTATTATCCAACAAATCAAGAGACATAACCTACAACAGATCCGTTGTAATATCCTCTGTTCTCTCTCACAGTCTCCCTCTCTGTTTCTCGCTCCGAGAATACACATACCATACACAACCGCAATACAATACCCTCATAAAAGCGAGGGGTTTCTTTCTAGGGAAAAAAACCCTAAACTAAACATAACTTCTACCATCAGATCATTTTCCTAATAAACGGCCCAAATTGACTAGAAATTACTATACTTTTACAAGGCAATTTTACATCTGTTTTTAGCTTCAGGGGTGCTACCCCAGAAACCCCCCCCAACGGCCAGGGGGGGGGGGTCCATAAATTCTCTGTCGCCCCCCCTTGGACCCCTCATGGCAGCGATTAATTACGGGAGGTGTTGCCGCCCCATTTAAGGTACAGGGGTCCAATGCTGTGATACAAAGTAAACAAGATAATCAAGCTCCACACCCAACAGTTTCAACTTTAATAAACCCTCTTTAATTAACAGGAAATAAAAATAGTAAGAAAATGTTACTACTGAGCACACTTTTCTTTTTATGTTTATAAGTCCATTATCTCATAAACAATTTCCAAGAATGTAGACTCACTTCATCTAGGAAGAATTGCTTCCTTTGCATTGTCCATAATGTTCTCAATCACTCGCGGATTTTTGAGAGACTCCCTACACATTATACAAGAAATTTCATGTAGAGTAAGACTTGGTGATGAACCCTTCCTAAGCAACATTGTTGATGCACCCTTCTTAAGAAACATTGTTGAAATTTACAGTATACCAAAACATGTGGAGACTTGGACCAGCCATGAGACTTCAACATTTGAAATATTAATATTGGCATATAAAAAACTTATATACTGGAGAGTCTAAAGATTATGAGGTTGTTTAGCATGAGTCAAGTAAGGCCACTCAAATGTACAATATTCAAATTGTAATTCAAATGAAAATAACAATGTAGTGATAGTCTTAACCCTTTGCGCTACAATTTAAGTCTAAAAATTATTTCAATGACTCACTAGTTACTATTTTACATAATATTTATAGCTAAATTCAATATTTGTGTCATGTAAAAAATAAAATTTCTGAAATTTATAAGTAATCACTTGCACAATAGAGAAATATGAAAATTTTGAAATGCATTATCTTGAAAAATCAACAAATATAACATACTGACTCTGCTAGACAATATCTGTGGTCTATGGGAACAGGATTAATTGATGATTGTTCATCTTCATTATGAACGAGGATATTTCCACCATGCCTATCAAGATTTACTGCTATCATCATTTACTAGCTTGATGTGGGAGAGAGTAATCTTGTGTATTTCATGAACCACAAAAGTTTCATGACCCATGTCTTCACAACCTATTTCACAATTTACAAACACCTGTAGTGAACCTACCTTGGTTTTTCGAATGGAACCACCTATGAATTTGTTGGAATTATTAATTCCAAATGTGGTAGACACAGAGTAGAAGGAAAAAAAGTTTAATTCGATGGAAATATGAAGGACAGCCATAGCAGAAATCTCCAGTTTTTGAACTCACACAACCCTGCATTCAAGGAACTGCCTTACTGCCATTTAAAATTTCACGTGCCTGCATTAAACTTACCAACCAGTTTTGACTTAACACATTTGATTTGAATTAACGCACATCGAGCAGCACATTCCAGGGGGCAGCAAGCATGAGCTGCGAAGGGTGAAGGAAACCCACCAGAGGAGGTGACGTCACCTCCCTCCGAACCAATCAACTCATTTTCAGGGGGGGCATAGAAATTGGCTCTTCCATAATGGTTGAACCCCATGGAATAAGGAACATATGAAGCTGTAATTTTTTGATTTAATTTTTATTTTCCACATTATTTTTAAAATTTTTAACGTTGTGTTAATTTTTATTTTACCGCAGAAAATTTTATTTTAAAAAATTGATTATAACAGTCGTGTTCCAAAAAAGCTTGAAGTCTGAACGAAAACATCAAATTCGAAGATGGGTTGTAGATGAATACATTTTAGAGGAAGTTCTTACCCAGGTGCCACTCAAGGAACAAAACGAGTGTACCTCATGCCTTCTAGCCATGGACATAGAGAAGTTTGGGTTAAATCAAGGAATACTCAGCAAATGGATTTTGAATTTAATAGTAATAAGATGCAAATACGAAATATATGAAAAAGTGATTAGCCTCTTATAAACTTAAAAGATAAAATCAAAATCGAAGAGTTGAGTAAATTCTTTCTGGGTAAAATAACAAAGAACTATAATAAGCAATTAAATATTTCTGTGAAAGAACATGGATACATATCAAGCCACGAGTAGAAGGATGAGTAATTACCACAAAGAGGATAATGTATTAACTGGAAATCATCTGGGAGGGATATCGGTTGCATAACGCCATCGATTTCCTTGGCCTCGTAGGGTTACGAAGCTCTCTGTGTTGCAAAGGTGAGTCCTGAAGACCATGGCTAGAGTTGGGTTGAGAACTGAATGAGAAAGACTGTAAACCAAAAATGAAACTTCTTATACAGATTGAAAACCTAGGTGGAACCTAAATCTATACCGTCCATGCATCGATGGATTGGGATTCCTTGCTCGAATTAGCACCTCAATCACTGGATGCGAGGGCCACGTGAAGAGGTACTAAAAGACTTAATGCTGAAGCATTCTGAGAAAGTTCACCAAATTTGGTTTGGTGCATCGACATACAAAGTAGCCGGTCATAATTAGTGTCTGACAGAAATGAAACCTTGGGAAGTTCAATTACAAATTACAATTGACATTCAAATCAATAATCCTGTGTGGGTAGGATGGTTGCATTTAAACTTATAATCCCATTGCTTATAATATAAGTTTTTAATAATATGGTTAGGGGTCAATAAAACCTTATGGTACGATTTTAGTACATAAGGGTTTCCAATTAAAACATACCTATAGTGTCAAGTTATGAAGCCATATAAGTTAAAGTGAGGTTTCGACATACAGTGATGAATATTGTATAAAACAAGAAATCGATACCCATCATTACAAGAATATGTGGCTTAGTTTTAAATAGTGTTACCAACATTAATATGATGTGTATAATTAGTGTAGGTATATTGTAAAATAGGTTAAGGTGTTGGGGAATTCGTATCATAAATAAAATTTCCAAGATAACAGATACCTTTTGATTATAAAACAATTTCTATGAAGGAAATCAAACCATATGGGTGGCAAGGGTAGGGGTATTATGAATTATATGTTGAAAGGATTCATAATTAATTTTAGTCTTATTGAGGGTGAATGAAAGCTAACCCCAAGATTTCTGAATATTAACTAGCTTAATGACATAAGTTAATAATTGGTTAGTGTTCGAAGTTAGATCTAAACATGATATTCATAAATGAAATAGGGAAGTCTTATGAATATATCAATTTCACATTTAGTAAGAAGAACATGATATTTTTTAAAGGAAATTGTAATTGACAATGCGACAAGTTGAACACTATTAGTAAAATAAATTATTAGTGACAGAAGTACCTTGGAATATGACAAATTATATTCTAAACAAAACAATAAGTTCAGAATAGTGCTATAATTGGATGAATTTTTTTTTGTGGAAATAGGAGGTTTTACACACAATAATAACAATATGGGGACTACATGGGCACAAAAAAAAATAATAAGTGGGTTACAATAACTATAGTAATAAGGGGATACACTAGTTTTATAGGGACCTAGCATGCTCCAGTCCTTCAAAAAAGTGTTGTCCTCAATGCTTGAGTAGTTCTTGATGCTTATGCATAAAATTATCCTCCTCCCATGTCGAATCTTCAACGGGTAAGTTCTTCCACTTGACGAGATACTCTGAAATAATTACACCATGATGATTTCTCAGGTTTCTTTTCTGTTTCAGAATCTGAACTAGAACAAGAAGAAGAAGAAGATAATGAATATGATGGAGGAGAATGAGGTTTATTGGCTTTTCCTTTCCCCTTTTCCTTCTTCGTTTCCTTTGAAGAAGAAGTTGTATCTCTCACTTTCTTATCCTCATAAAGTTCTCCGAAAATCTGCTGCATGTTCAAAAACATTTTCTGAATCTGTTCATCGCTAATGACGTTCACTTCAGGATTTTCACCTCCATGAGATCCTCCCACTGTCAATTGTTGAGTGGCTTTTTGCTTTCCAACTTCTGGATTGATCTTCTCGAGCATTCTTTCTCAACGTCGCAACCTGGACCTAGTTAACATTCACTGGAAAAAATCCTTAGTTGTTCGCATGTCAAAATCCGTTGTGCTCAAGATCCGATGGTTAAAACCCCGCGCGGTTAGACTATAACATGTTTTAATATGGTTTATTACATATTTCAAAAGGTTTATGACATGGTTTTAAACATTGCATTAGCACTAGGTCTTTAGCATATTTCTTTTGGCATAGTTTAAACCCATTACATAATGTAAACACCATTTGCACTAGGTTTTAGACTTAGGTACCATATAGGATTTTAACATGTATTTAGCACCATTTTCACCACTTACATAGGATTCACACCATAGGTTTTCCAACCCAGTTCCAGAGGTTTTCACCACATCATTACATCATGAAAAATTCCACACCATAAACATTTAACCATGACTGAAGGAATCTCTTTCATCCAAAACATCAACTAAAGAAAATGAATATTGCACGGCACCTCACTGTCAATCGGAACTGATGCAAGATCCTCCTAGATCACGAGTTCTTGTTTTTGTGACTGCTTCAGGTTTTCATATGATTTTTCCTTCCTTGTCAAGTTCTAGCAATATTGTTTGAAGTGGGAGCTTGTCACCTATTGCTAGTATGAATCTTAATTCCAAACATATGACAAAATACCACTTTAGCTGCGCATAACAAACAGCCCTAACAACGTAGATGGTTGCTAATATCCTCAGATCTGCAGTTAGGTGATCAAGTGTAACACCCCAAATTTCTATTCTTTTTAATTTGACATTTGAACAAATCCAAAGGGGAAGTGGACCCCAATGGAGAAATAATGTGTGGATTTTTATATTTATTAATAAATAGAATAATTCTGGGTGCAACATGACTAGATTGAGATGGAGATCCTAAACCTTGATCCATGAGGATATGGATAAGGTTAGTCTTTCCCAAAAACCTTTCAGAAAAACCTTGAAATGAATATTCTAACTTAGATTGGGAGAGAAAAATCTAATTTCCCCAATGAAGAGGAAAGTAATTGGGAAGAGGAATAAAAGCTGGAAAAGCAGAAAAACAGCTTTAAAGTACCTCACTGAGGGAAGCCTAGGCAAAAAAAGGAATAAAACATCCTAGAATTTCTGGACGCAGAAATTAGAAACAGGCTTGGGGAAGCACTGCTTAAATAAACTACTCCAGGACAGACAAAGTTTGGTCTATCACTGGAGGTGGGGATCTCAACACGGGGGTGATTAAAGGAGATAGAACTCTATGGTTAGGAGGACTAGTCATCTGAATTGGTATGCACCTAGAATTAATCTAATTTATTATTATATGAAAGTGTTCATGGTTAACTTAAAGTATGGTTTTAATGAGCAAATTAAATTATTGGATTTCGAGAAATTAGTGATACCCATACATTTAACAAACTTAAATGAAGCAGAGATACTTCAGATCTGTATGGCTGTATGGGTGTAGGTCTGAAAAGATCCATCTACCAGAGTGTCTAAACCAATCAATGGTTTAAATCTAGAGATCAGAATCTCTCAGAAAATATTTACTGTTATGTGGTGATATAGCTTAATATTAATTTTGTGTTAGATATATATCTGTATTCATGAGAGAGCTACATTATCATACATAATAGAAGATTTTAACTATAGAATAATGATAACTTATTTCACTTATGGTTCTGCTGTGATAAGTATTAGCCGAAAACACATTTGTGACTTAAAATGAGCAACTCTGTATGGTAGAACAGATTATGTGATGAAAAATAAAAGGAAATCAGTACTATATCGACATGTACAAAGTAAAAATATATGGAAAGAACAATTTGAAAACATAGGCATTATAAATAAATGAATCCTTCTATGGCTACATCTTTATTTCTGTACATGCATTCTATTTTTAGTGAATTTTATAATTTCTACAGAATTCTGTTCTTAAATATTAACTGCCTATACAAACTAATTTGAAAGGGTATCTGAGATTTTATTCTATTAATTTACTGGAAAAACAATAAATGAATCTCTACATTACACAACTAGCTAGTGTTTATTGGAAAAGTTGTAACTCATTTAATTGCAAATTATTAATAAATTTCAGCAAAATAAGGATAAGGAGAATAATAATTCATGAACAGAATGCAAACGTACAAGATGATATTTAGTATACAAAGATAATATTCATCTTAATGGTAAACGTAAAACTCTAAATAAAATGGATCTAGTATGGTCTAAGGGAGAGTCACCATAAATGAATAAATTTTGAGTTTCGAAATACACAGTTCATCCAAAATAAATTAATAATATAGAGTTCAAAGACGGTATCTATATCCATCTCTGGGATTTTAAAATTAATTACAGAACTCGAATAAATTGTGTTTCCTTAACAATGAGTGGAAATCTTAGTCAAAATAATTGAAACCAAATTGTAGAGACTTGGGAATTATTATTATCCCGAGAATCGAAAGAGAAAGATGTGCACATACCGACCTGTGACCATACGATATATAGATTATTAAAATACAAATTTAGGAAGGAGATAAGCATCCTCTTCCACAAACGAAAAACCACCAGGGCGGAGTAGTTACCTACAAGTAAAATGAATACACCATATATATATATATATATATATATATATATATTTATATATATATATATATATATATATATATATATATATATATATATATATATATATATATATATATATCTACCTTCAATCTTACACAATTTGTTACTTCTTGTTTTCCTCCCAATTTGTTTTTTTGCAAGTTACAATACCCTTGAGTTGCAATATATATATATATATATATATATATATATCTATATATATATATATATATATATATATATATATATATATATATATATATATTTACATCCTGAAGGGTATTGTAACTAAACAAAAAACAAATTAGAGGAAAACAAGAAGTAACAAATTGTGTAAGATTAAAGGTAGACGTAACATATATTTTAAAAATCTTTTAAGACTGAAAGTACCCTGAAGGAACGAGAAATAAATTAGTAAGAAAACCGATTTAGTGATCCAAAAGTAAATCAGTTTAAATGCAACAAGTAATAGAATAAAAAAAATAAGCGAAACTATATATAAAAAAAAAAGTTACTTGACAAAAGGTTCTCCGAGAAGAAATTTACCAAAGATCAATTCTATTAAGTTCAGTTCTGAATGCAGAGAATCGACATTGAAACAAATCTCCGTTGATAGTGACTCTTTGGAAAACAAAAATAAGCAGTATATGTAAAACCATTAGAAAATGGGATAATGAGAGTCGAATAAGCAAGAAATAAAAATATATTAAAATTTAGCTATGACAGAAAAGAAATGGTAGATTCAGGACTGATCTACAAGTAAAAACCGAGTTGTTCCAAATCGGAAAAGAATTGAAATGGAACCTCGAAATAGTCAAGTTGCATTACCATACCCGCGTATTGGAAATCAAAGAAAATGACTGATATTTCCATGCAATAATAGTATTATTCAAACCAAGCAGAATTCGAGCAGGAGTGACGTCTTACCTATCTAACCCTATGAAGGCAACGATGGAATTTATAACTTGGAAAGAAAAATGAAAATACACAAACGATGGAGACAAATACCAAATCTTATAGGTAATTGAACTATCTACATTACTCTTCAGCTGTGCAAAACTACTATGAAGAATTTAATTTCCAAATGAGATAAGAGACAGATCAAAACATCTCCTTTCAACAATAAGATAGTCCGCGACATAGTTATGATAAAAATACACAATATGCCTCATAATATTTGGACACCAAACGCTGCAATGACAAATAAAATTCGAAATCGACATTTGTATTGTGTTGGCAGTTCATATAAAAAGTTTAATAGCATAATGCGAACGTATAATCATGAAGCTTCATGATAGAAGGAGAAGGTATAAGTTACCTTGAAACCTGAAACCTTCATGAAGTTTGAATCCCCTCGACTAGTATGATCGTGCTCCGAAGGGAAGAAATTAGGCGCAAAGAGACCTCAGAATCCTCTGAGAAATTTAACACGGCAAATGAAACTCTAAATGAAATGAGCATCATAATACAACTTCGAGAAACCCTAATGCAACGCTTATCTCCGCCGTCCACGTGGAGAGTGATGCCCAAATGAAATGTCAATCAAACGATTTGCACCTCGAAAAACAAAGCAAAACTCTCATAGAAAAAAAAGGATCTCCAGAGTACATATTTAGATTTATGAATTAATGCGACGGTACAAACAAAACCACCTACGCTATGAGGATAGTAATAACGAATGCCACATAATATTTTCCCATAAATATACCACTGACATGAATTCCTTGAAACAATAATCAAAAAACATATGAGTACAGTAGAGTAAATAGAATGATACAATGAATTAAAGGAGTTGGTACACGTCAGGCAGTCTTGTCTTGGTTTCGGAAGAATTCAATAAAAAAACTAACCACGAAATGAACGAACTGAATTAGTCGAGAAGTTGTTATTGTAATGGAATGATATGTATGTAAAATATTTATAACTCAAGAATTCCACGTAAGGACGATGGGTCCTAACCATAAGGAGGAAACGATTTATAACATGGAGATGGAGGAAAATAAGTATGAGGTTAAATCTAGTTCCACAAAAACATGGTTAAAATAACATATGGGAACATTTAACAAATTGCTCAATACGTTTGTGAACTTCAATTAAATTTTTAACTAAAGTGTCGATAAATATATCAATGTATTCACTCAAAAAGATAATGTAAGAAGAGATTAAGGATAGCCTTAATAGAAATTCCTTGGGAGGTTAGGTGAAAGAAAAATTTTATAAATTATTTTTCACAAGTCTTAAAGAGTACTAAGATATATAATATATATTGATTGAGAATATCACTAACTTAAAATTAAACCAATGATATTAAAGGATGAGAAAGTTTTAAGAAAAAAAAAATTGTGGGGTGAGAGACATTACAAATGGTATCAAAGCTTTTGGAAAAAAAATACTAGGCAATTTATGTGCTCACGCAAAAACGATATGCTGCTGTAAAAATTATGAATTTTAAGTTGTACTAAATGTTGTTATCTGAATCGTGAACAGTGTTGAAAGGTACAACTGTGAAAAATGTAAACTCAAAACAGAGAAGTTTCAGCAATCTTGGTTGGTCCAGTTAGCCACTGGTACCAAACGCAAGATAACTCATAAGTTACCTCAAATGGTCATGAAGTTGAATGATTACCAAATAGAGGTAAATTTAAATATTCTTCCATTGGGTTCATATGATATACTGATAGGAATAGATTGGTTAGAAAAACAGAAAACTATGATGGACTGTTTAAACAAAACATTACATTGTATTAATATAGCGGGAAAACCAGTCATACTAAAAGGGAAATCGAAACCCATCTTTGTGAGATAGGTCTCATCCCTTAAATTAAAAATAACTTCTAGAAAGGGTTACCAAGTGTATGCAGTGCGTGTTGAATAATTAGGACAACAATCAGAAGAAAACTTATTAGATACTTTTCCAGTGATAAGAGAATTTAAAGAAGTATTTCTTGATGAGATTCCTCATGTCCCCCCCAAGAGAGAAATCGATTTTACAATTGATTTAGTGCCTGGGGAAACACTAGTTTCTAGAGCCCCTTACCAAATGAGCCCCCCTGAACTAATGGAGTTAAAAATGAAATTACAGGAATTGCTGGATAAAGGGTACATCAGGCCGAGTGTATCTCCTTGGGGAGCATCGGTGTTGTTTGTGAAAAAGAAGGATGGTACCTTCCGAATGTGTATCGACTATCGTCAACTAAATAAGTTGAATACCAAAAATAGGTATCCGTTGCCCCAAAAAGACGACCTCTTTTATCAAGTTAGGGGAGCCTCTGTGTTTTCTAAGATTGATTTAAGCACAGGTTATCACCAGTTGAGAATTAAAGAGGAAGATATCAGCAAAACATCATTTCAAACCCGGTATGGACACTATGAATATGTCGTCCTACCATTCGGGTTGACAAATGCACCTGCCACTTTTATGTTCTTAATGAATAGTGTCTTGAATAAATACTTAGATAAATTTGTACTCGTATTTATTGACGACATTTTAATTTATTCAAAAGGTTAGGCAGAGCATAGAGAACACCTTAGAATTGTACTGCTGACTCTTAAGGAGAATCAGTTGTATTCCAAGTTTAGCAAATGTGAATTTTATAAGGATAAAATTCAATATTTGGGGCATATAATTTCAGAACAAGGATTGGTTGTGGACCCTAAAAAGATAAAGTCTATTAGAGAATGGCATGTACCTACTGATGTATCATCGATAAGATCATTTATGGGGATTGCGGGGTAATACAGAAGGTTTGTGGAAAGATTTTCTGGTTTAGCCTATCCCATAACTTCATTGCAAAGGAAAGGTACAAAATTTGAATGGACAGAAAAATGTCAGAATAGCTTTCAACAAATAAAATTAAAACTTACTACAACACCTATTCTGAAGATCACAGATCCTGATAAGGAGTTTTTAGTGTGTACTGATGCGTGTGGAGAGGGATTAGGGGGAGTATTGTTGCAAGAGAATTCTGTTATTACTTATGAATCTAGAAAACTTAAGAAACATGAATAGAATTATAGTGTGTATGATCTTGAGTTCGATGTTGTAATTCATGCTCTCAATATGTGGTGACACTATCTTCTTGGAAAGAAATTTATTCTGATGACAGATCACATTAGCCTAAAGTATTTCTTCACTCAAACAGGTTTGAACGCTAGAAAAGCTAGATGGCTATTTTTTTTTAGTGAATTTGATATGGAAATAAAACATATCAAAGGAAAAGAAACAAAATTTCTGATGCTATAAGCAGGAATGCTTGCCAAAATAAGCAACATTGGGAGTAATGCTAACTTTGAATTAGAAGGATTAGTTAAAAAGGTAGCAGATCAAGATCCCAGCTATGACAAACTACAAATTCAAATGTTAAAAAAGGAAATGAAAGGGTATACACAAAATCAGAAGGGACTAATTTGTTATAGAGAAATGTTGTACATCCTTAATGTAGATTCCTTGAAAAAGGAAATTCTAGATGAATATCATAAACAACCTTACTCTAGACATCTTGGATATCAGAAACTACTCACATATTTGAAAAATAAGTTATTTTGGCCAGGAATGAAAAAGGATGTAGCAAGCTACCTAGCGAGATGCATGGAGTGCCAACTGGTAAAAGTTGAACATCAGCATCCAGCTGGACTGCTAAATCCTTTACCAATTGCAGAATGGAAATGGGAAACTGTTTCTATGGACTTTATAACTAGGTTACCAAGAACCAAATATCAGCATGACTCAGTGATGGTGGTGGTACACACTTTGACGAAGGCTGCACATTTCATACCTGTTAAATCTACTTTTGGAACAACCCAAGTAGCAAATGTGTTCATGAAAGAGATAGTAAGGCTACATGGGTCCCTAAAATGATTATTTTTGATAGAGACACCAAGTTCACTGCAGCCTTTTGGAAAATTTTGTTTAGGGGCATGGGTACAAAATTAAACTTTAGTACTTCCTATCACCCTCAAACGGATGGTCAAACTGAGAGAACAAATCAAATTCTGGAGGATATGCTAATGATATATGTAATGGATAGGCCAATTAAATGGGAAGACTATATACATTTAGTAGAATTATTCTATAACAACAACTATCAAACTTCCATAAAAATGAGTCCATTTGAAGCACTCTATGGAAGGAAATATCACACTCCTTTAAGCTGGAGCCAATCTAAAGATAAATTAGTGCTTGGGCCAGACACTTTGTAGAAAATGGAAAGAATTGTCAAACAAATTCAAAAAAATATCAAGACAGCTCAAGATAAAAAGAAAATCTATGCAGAAAAGAAGAGAGTACACCAAGAGTTCAGTGTGGGTGATCATGTATATCTGTGAATTAAGCCCAAGAAGAGTACTTTGTACACTGGTAGCTGTGAAAAATTAGCTCCTAGATATTGTGGACCATTTGAAATACTAGAAAGGGTGGGACCAGTGGCTTATAAACGGGCCTTACCTATGCATATTGATGTTCATGATGTGTTTCATGTTTCTTTATTGAAAAAATATGTACATGATTCTGCTCACATTATTGATTGGAATGTGTTTCAGGTGGAACCAGAAGGGGAATTCTTTCTCGAGCCGCTTCAAATCTTGGAGCGGGAAGAAATTGAATTACGGAATCGAACAATAGCGAGAGTAAAAGTGCAATGGAAGCACTTTACTGCTGAAGAAGCTATTTGGGAAAGAGAAACTGGGATGATGGAAAATTACCCATCGATGTTTTCACAATGACCTATTAAAGTTATTTTGTCAACACCGAGGACCGTGTTTGTTTTTAGAAGGGGAATGTGTAACACCACAAATTTCTATGCTTTTTAATTTGACATTCGAAGAAATCCAAAGGGTAAGTGGACCCCAATGGAGAAATAATGTGTGGATTTTTATATTTATTAATAAATAGAATAATTTTGGGTGTAACATGACTAGATTGAGATGGAGATCCTAAACCTTGATCCATGAGGATATGCATAAGGTTATTCTTTCCCAAAAACCTTTCAGAAAAAACTTGAAAGGAATATTCTAATTTAGATTGGGAGAGAAAAATCTAATTTCCCCAATGAAGAGGAAAGTAATTGGGAAGAGGAATAGAAGCTGGAAAAGCAAAAAAACAGCTTTAAAGTACCTCACTGAGGGAAGCCTAGGAAAAAACAGGAATAAAGAATCCTAGAATTTCTTGACGCAGAAATTAGAAACAGGCTTGGGGAAGCACTGCTTAAATAAACTACTCCAGGACAGATAGAGGTTGGTCTATCACTGGAGGTGGGGATCTTAGATCGGGGGTGAGGTAAGGAGATAATACTCTATGGTTGGGAGGACTAGTCATCTGACTTGGTATGCACCTAGAACTAAACTAATTTATTATTATATGAAAGTGTTCATGGTTAACTTACAGTATGGTTTTAATGAGTAAATTAAATTTTTGGATGTTGAAAAATTGGTGATACCCATACATTTAACAGACTGAAATGAAGCAGAGATACTTCAGATCTGTATGGTTGTATGGGTGTAGGTCTGACAATATCCATCTACCAGAATGTATAAAGTAATCAATGGTTTAAATTTGGAGATCAGTATCTCTAAGAAAATCTATTACTGTTATGTGGTGATATAGATTAATATTAATTTTGTGTTAGATATATATCCGTATTCATGAGAAAGCTACATTAACATAAAGAATAGAATATTTTTACTATAGAATAATGATAACTTATCTCACTTATGGTTCTTTTTTGATAAGTATTAGCCGAAAATACATTTGTGACTTAAAATGAGCAACTTTGTACGATAGAATAGATTATGTGATGAAAAATAAAAGGAAATCAGTATTGTATCAACATGTACAAAGTAAACATATATGGAAAGAAGAATTTAAAAGCATAGGCATTATAAATAAATGAATCCTTCTATGGCTACATCTTTACTTCTGTACATGCATTCTATTTTTAGTGTATTTTAGAATTTGTACAAAATTCTATTCTTAAATATTAACTTCCTGTACAAACTAATTTGAAAGGGTATCTGAGATTTTATTCTATTAATTTACTGGAAAAACAATAAACGAATATCTACATTACATAACCATCTAGTGTTTATTGGAAAAGTTGTAACTCATTTAATTGCAAATTATTAATAAATTTTAGCAGAATAAGGATAAGGAGAATAATAATTCATGAACAGAATGCAGAACTACAAGATGATATTTAGTATACGAAGATAATAGTCATATTAATATTAAAATTACAACTCTAAATAAAAGGGATCTTATATGATCTAAGGGAGAGTCACCATAAATGAATAAATTTTGAGTTTCGAAATACATAGTTCATCCAAAAGAAATTAATAATATACAGTTCAGAGAGAGTATCTGTAGCCATCTCTGGGATTTTAAAATTAATTATAGAACTCGAATAAATTGTGTGTCCTTAACAATGAGTGGAAATCTTAGTCAAAATAATTTGAAACCAAATTGTAGACACTCGAGAATTATTATTATCCACATAATCGAAAGAGAAAGATGCGCATATACTCACCTGTGACCATATGATATATAGGTTATTAGAATACAAATTTAGGAAGGAGATAAGAATCCTCTTCAGCAAACAAAAAACCACCAGGGTGGAGTAGTTACCTGCAAGTAAAATGAATACACCATTAATATATATATATATATATATATATATATATATATATATATATATATATATATTTACATCCCGAAGGGTATTGTAACTAAACAAAAACCAAATCAGAGGAAAACAAGAAGTAACAAACTATGTAAGATTGAAGGTAGACATACCATATATTTTTAAAATATTTTAAGGTTTAAAGTACCCTAAAGGAACGAGAAACAAATTAGTAAGCAAACTGATTTAGTGACCCGGAATTAAATCAGTTTAAATGAAACAAGTAATAGAATCAGAGAAATAAGAAAAATTATATAAAAAAAAAAAGTTACCTGACAAAAGGTTCTTTGAGAATAAATTTACCAAAGATCGGTTCTATTAATTTCAGTTTTGAATTCATAGAATCGACATTGAAACAAATATCTATTGATAGTGACTCTTTGGCAAACAAAAATAAGAAGTATACATAAAACCATTAGAAACTAGGATAATAAGAGTCGAATAAGCAAACAATAAAAATATATTAAAATTTAGCTATGACAGAAAATAAATGGTAGATTCAGGACTGATCTAGAAGTAAAAACCGAGTTGTTTCAAATCAGAAAAGAATTGAAATGGAATCTTTAAATAGTCAAGTTGCATTACCATACCCACGTATTGGAAATCAGAGAAAATGAATGATATTTCCACACAATAATATTATTATTCAAACCAAGCAGAAATTGAGCAGGAGTGACATCTTACCTATCTAACCCTATGAAGTCAACGACGGAATTTATAACTTGAAAAGAAAAATGAAAATACACAAACGATGGAGACAAACACCAAATCTTAAAGGTAATTGAAATATTTACATTACTCTTCAACTGTGCAAAACTACTATGAAGAATTTAATTTCAAAATGAGATAAGAGATAGATCAAAACATATCCTTTCAACAATAAGATAGTCCATGACATAGTTATGATAAAAAGACACTATATGCTTCATAATATTTTGACACCAAATGTTGCAATGAAAAATACAATTCGAAATTGAAATTTGTATTGTGTTGGTAGTTCATATAAAAAGCTCAATAGCATAATGTGAACATATAATCATGAAGCTTTGTGATAGAAGGAGAAGGTATAAGTTACCTTGAAACTTGAAACCTTCATGAATTTTGAATACCCTCGACTGGTATGATCATGCTCCAGAGGGAAGAAATTAGGTGCAGAGAGACCTCAGAATCCTCTGAGAAATTTTACACGAAAAATGAAACTCTAAAGGAAATGAGGCTCATAATATACCTTGGAGAAACCCTAATGCAGCACTTATCTCCACCATTCACGTGGACATCAATGCCCAAATGAAATGTCAATAAAAATAATAGAACCTCGAAAAGCAAAGAAAAACTCTAATAGAAAAAAAAAGATCTCCGGAGTACATATTCAGATTTATGAATTAATGCGACGGTACAAACAGAATCAACTATGCTATGAGGATAGTAATAATGAATGCCAAATAATTGTTTTCCATAAATATACCACTGACATGAATTCCTTGAAACAATAATCGAAAAACATATGAGTACAGTAGAGTAAATAGAACGATACAATGCATTAAATGAGTTGATACATGACACACAGTCTTGTCTTGGTTTCAGAACAGTTCAATAAAAAACCTAACCATGAAATGAACAAATTGAATTAGTCGAGAAGTCATTATTGTAATGGAACGATATGTATGTAGAATATTTATAACTTAAGAAGTCCACATAAGGACGATGGGTCTTAACCATAAGGAGGAAACGATTTATAACATGGAGATGGAGGAAAATAAGTATGAGGTTAAATCTCGTTCCACAAAACATGGTTAAAATAACATATGGGGACGTTTAACAAAGTCCTCAATACATTTTTGAACTTCAATTAAATTGTTAACTAAAGTGTGGATAAATATATCAATGTATTCACTCAAAAATATAATGCAAGAGGAGATTAAGGATAGCCTGAATAGAAATTCCTTGGGAGGTTAGGTGAAAGAAAACTTTTATCAATTATTTTTCACAAGTCTTAAAGAGTACTAAGATATATAATATATATTGATTGAGAATATCATTAACTTAAAATTAAACCAATGATATTAAAGGACGAGAAAGTTTTAAGATTTTTTTTTTTGTGGGGTGAGAGACATTACATCAAGATATATGCTGCAAAAATCTAGATCTATGCATTAGAAGACATTAAGCTGTAGAAAAAACAAGATTTACTCGATGCATCCAATAGACAAGACAAAAATATATCAAATGAATTTTGTATTAATGGCACCTGGGAGGAAAACACAAGAGGGTTTTCCCTGTTCTCCTCAATGGGATGGGTTCTTGTAATTCCTCAACACTTCAGATCTAGAATTCCTCTCTCTTGATGGTGTAGAAAACCCAGACAAAAATAATAGCAAAATATGACTATGATGGTGGATCAATAGTCAGACCAAAAGTATAGATACAGAGTGATATTTAGGAAACAAAAGGTGGTAAATGAATGGAAAAACCATTCTATTTATAACAAAATATTGAGTTAATATATATATTGGTGCATAGTTAAAATATTATTAACCAAATCAAGATCGAAATTTTGTGGAATATTTTATTATATTTGTTGGAGGGAAAAGGAATTTGACTTGGGTCAAATCCCTTTATTTGTAAATAATAAATAAATAAATGATTTATTTATTATTTTAAGGATGTGGTTGAGTAATAATCAAATAAATAATGCTTTATTTAATTATTTAAGGGTGAATTAGTCATATTTAACAAAGAATATTATTTAAATAAGGTTTAAATAATTATTATTAGAAAATAATAGGATAAATAATGATTTATCTAATCAATTTCCTTGTTTTGGGTTAAATATAACCAGTAATATTAATTAAACCATTGTTTAACTAATTATTCTTTGAGGAAAATCAAGCAAATGTATATTTATTTAATATGTCCTCATGGGGTTTCCTGTTCAGAACATAAACAACTTAATAAAGGTTGTTTACTAAGTTATTTTCATAGTGAAAGCAATTTTACTTTGGGTAAAATTGGTCTTACATGGTGTACCTAGGTCCATCTAATGATAATAGGTTAGATGAAAAAAAAATGGTGTAACAGATTTCCCCCCAGCGTGCGAGCCTTAGGAGCTAATCGTATGACCGAAGTACGTTGTAAGAACTTAATCACTAGACATTGAAGGGGAAGTCCGATAAAGAGAAGTATAAGGTATACCAAAGTGTTGAAAAGAACTAGAACCTGAGGAGGGGAGACTTATAGGTGTCACAAGTCTCTTTGATGAGTAAGTACCTATGCTATAGGCGGCGAGGAAGGCATACCTATGCCCACCGAGGCAAAGTGCAAACAATAAGGCGTCTGGAAAACCACGGAACTGGCCAATATAGTACATGTTGGCATAAACATGAGCCAGATAAACAACACAATAATGAATCCCATATACATATTTTTCCTAGGATAATAGCCAGGACTTTTACAATAATATCTAGGTACATGAGGTATAAAAGCGACCTAGATGCCACTGAAAACAAGAAAGGGCTCTGAAAATCTGACTGATATATGCAAACAAAAAGTACTGCAAGTAGCTAAGGCTGACATCATCAAATGTATGGAGCTGCATCAAAAGGTCGTGATGAAAAGGTCATCCAAGTATGTGGGGGGCTACCTATAGGGCCACCCCCTCATGAGGGCTAAGACATCTCACACACACCCAGGCATCACCGATATCAACTGCTGCATCATTGAACCATGAAGTATACGGATATTGATCATGCTGAAAGGAGATGGAACTAAGAAACAACCAAGTCAAAGGGAAATAACGAGGCCCTTTGCCTGATCTGAGGCACCGAAAAAGAGTGGAAGCTGGAACCAAGCTATACTGCCCTCTAGACTTGTCTTCTAGAATGAATGAGCTGATGTCGAGAGAAGGAGGTCCACCATAGGTGAGGCAATAAGGGATCCTCAACTAAGGCACGAGAGAAAATAGTAGAGCGACTGACAGACTGACACCAATGATGATGATTGAATGGGGGGTAATAAGTAGCGAACATACAACTTCCCTTGTTAGAGCATAAAGGGCATGGATGACCTGGAAGTGACTGACAAAATATCATGAGGGATAGGGGACAGTGGGACTAAAGGCCATAATGTGCGACATGAGAGAGGGACCAAGCATTGAAGAATGGATGACTACAACGAGATTCAAAGGGACTCGGGATAGACTCCATGAATGCAATGATGACTCAACTCAGATGCTCTAAACAAGGGTGACTCGGTGGTGTTTCCACACAGAAAAGGTCCAATGGGGACCATGAAAACATGAGTACAAGATGGTAAATCATGATGAAAGTTTACACAAGCATGGACAAGTATGGGGGCAAAAGGGTGCCCCTCAGTACAAGTCTTGCAAGTGAAGAAATTCGATTTTGAGGAGGGGTGAAGTAACTATTCTTGCAAAAAAGTGTCCTGGTGAAGTATCAAATCACTAAAAGCTAATAGATACCCATTTTAGGACTCGGTGAGAGATTTCCAATGGTGCAAATGGTTTGGAAAATGGGGCTATGGTTGGGTCACAGCGAGTGAAAGAAACAATAGGGGTTTCTCTTTTAATAAAGCATTTTCCCTCCAAATTCACTCATTTGCATGTGGATTTGTGGTGAATGTAGAGAGGAGAGAAGGCCCTATACCTTGCGGTGATCGTAGCAGACAAACCAACCGTTGGAATTGAGATCCGTCAGTTGCAGGTAAGAGGCCTAACCCTAATATTTCTTTTTAGTGGATTAAAATTTCATATTAGGTCCCCAGGGCTTAGGAACAGACCCTTGCTCCTCCTCACGGCCAGGTCACACTTCTTGGGAAAAAAACTGTGACCTCTCTGAGGTTTGGGCCTGAAAAGTGCGACCTATCAAAGAAGGGTTTTCTGGTGCTATTTTTTTGCTGAGTACTGGGTTTTTATGATGAGATATAGGCTTTCCTATCTCCATTCTGAAAAAAATTATGGTTTTGTGTAGATATGTAGAATTATGGATCAACTAGGGAGAAAGAGACCCGCGTGCATTACGGTTGGAGATCCGGTGGGAGAGCCACCCTTATTGACACAGTTATCGACTATTGGGACCTGGACCATGAGGTATTTATAGTATAGGGGCACTAGATCGAGTTGACGGTCTAGGACATATATTTCCTCACTGGTCTCCTGCCACTTGGAATGGTAGGAAATAATCAGCCAGTATTACTGCGGGGGCAGAATATCATAGAGTTTGTAGAGCGTCATTGCCGACCAGGTCTCCAAGTTAAGGGGACTCAGATACCGATCAGGGATTTGGGGAGGTTAGAGACCCGTGCTGTGGCCGCAACAGTGCTGGGGATCCTGGGCAACCAGGAACTTCATCACTTCACTGGAGGATAGATGATATTGTTGGAGATTGTTTTGAGTGGGACCTACTATGGGTGGGTCCAGATGATACTGTCGTCACTGAAATGATAGTTGTTTCTATGCAAGCGGTAAGTGAATCATGACTATGCATATGGTACAGTTTTATGCTCGTTCTTCTTCGAGAATATCCCGACACTTCGACCTCGCATACAACTTCAAGATGGGGGCCCGAGAGAGCCTAGGATGCACCGCTGGGGGCGACTACTGTGCAGAGGAGGAGGTGGGGCAATTAGATGGGTGTTCCGACCCGAGTTCTTTGCTCATTCGGACCATATGCCACTATATATAGATGACTATCCCTATAGTGGGATGAGTTATTATGGGGATCTGGATTTGCCACTGCCACCTAGTCGGATATGGGAGGCTGATGGTAAGTAAAAAATTGCTAATCTTTTATGTGCATGTAAAGGTCTAGAAAAAATGTATGTGGTATTGATTCTTTCAATTTTGGTATGCAAATACAGCACTGGTAAAACCGGCCAGATATATGGGGCGACCTGCAGTATCGGGGACCGTAGGACCTAGTGGAGCGAGGTTGCAGCAAAATGAGGATGCAGTAGCCCTCCTGGAGGATATCCATCATAGATGTGAGAGGCCTTTGACCGATGTTTCAAAGCGTGCCTGGCTGGACTTAGATGACCAATACATAGAGCCATGTATCGGTCTACCCTCTGAGTGGCGAGGGGTCATGCGGTGCATGGCGATGGCCGGACATGACATGCGTGATCTACGAGCTGCGGGAGCAGAGCCACTGGCTGGGGATCCTCGAGATTAGTTTGTAGGGGAAATTGTTGCCCCCAGTTTTGAGTTTTTTAACATGCTATGGGCATGTCATATATATCAGAGTGGATGGACTCTAAAACATATAACGACACATATTATGGATATGCATCGTTTTGATATTTTAATGTTATTGTCTTGTGTTAAATGTGTGTTCTAAATGCCAATCTAGAATATTTTTTACAATGTTATCTGCATAGTGATTTTGTGCTCTAGGTACATGACTGAATGTAATGATTTCAAATTCACACATCAAAATCTTCACTAGTAAATATCTTCTAAAAAGGATAGTATTATGCACATGATAGACACCATTAAATTGCATGACAAGAAGCAGGGAAACTAAAAGAACATGAAGGTGGAGGATGCGATGTGATAGGGCATCGGCTAATAAACCTCGTACTGCATCATATTCGGCCTGGTTATTGGTAGTAGTACCATTGCATTCCCCGTTCGAGAGAACAAGGGAGTGAAATGGGGTAAAAATGGCCCAACCTGCTGAGGCTATATTCTTGGAGTAGAGACTTGCTCCATCAGCAAAACCGATATAAGGTGTGGATGGTAGGTCCATATGAAAGGTGTCACAAGACAATAAATGGAAGGATGATGAACAATGATGGCAACCTGAGCACAAAGTAGAAATCGAACGCACTCCGCGGGAGGGAGTGATCTGGGTAAGATGACTACTACTCACACACTGATGGTAAGGTGGAGGGTGGGAGCTACCAGATGTGTAGCTTGTGCTGACATTACGAAAGTCACCATGGGCACGGCTAGTGCTATTCCGTTGATGGGAGGGAAAGTTGAAGTCAGGAGTGGACATGGCTTCCATGATGTCATCATCGCAATAGAAGATGGAGTGACTGGAGGAAAGGAGACCACATGACGCGAAGATGCTACCTGAATCATTATCATGAGAAGAAAAGTTCATATGCGCATCGTCACGGGGGATGATGGAACGACAAGCAGATAATGGATATACTGATGTTGAGCCCAGGGTGATCGTTGAAGGGGGGTCAAGTGAAAAGACAGGGGAATATTCAAAGGGAGTTTCCACCCAAGGTCTCATGGATGATGAAAGGTAGAGGATGGTGTCTGCAGGCTCCTTCATTTCGACATTGGGAGGGGAATGTCGATGGGAGCGGGTAAATCCTCAGTCTGGCATGCAACATACCGTGAAAGTACGAGAGAGGGGGATTGTTTTTGTTCAATCTCATACTCCCCAACTACCTCTAATGAGGTGCGATAATGCATAAGGTGGGGAAAATGGTGAGAATAATGGCCATGGATATCACACAATGCACAAGGTTGGTTAGTGTGAATATGTTTAGGATTCTTCGCTGCATTAGAGGAAGAAACAGGGGCTTCAGAGACCGTAGACTCAGGGAATGCAACTTTAACCATGGGCTTGATACGGGGCAGTTCAGGATAGTTATGGGTGGCATGGCCGACGACATCACACAAAGAACAGGGCTTTGTGGGTGGGGGAGGTGTGGGTTCTGCGAGGGCAGCCTTGTCCTTGGAGGCCCTCTTGCAAGCTTTTCCCTTCTTACCCAGAGCGGTGGCAACAAGAGGGGGTTCCTGTTGAGGCACTGTTGCAGCGGAAGAAGTCATGGGGACCAGTTGAACTGGGGTCAAAGCAAGGTAAGGTTTGGGTTGACCTGACGGGGTAGCAGCTAGAGTATCAAGGTACCAGATGGGAATCCCAAGGGTCAAGTTGGGGAGAGAGAGGGTGGCCATGACAGGTTCCGTATAGATTCCTGGTGGGGGAACTAGGAACGATATGTGACTGGAGGGTTAATGGCCAGGCGGGACGACTCCTAAATGGCTAAGGCCTAGAGGAACCATTCCCAGAGGGTAAAGAGGCTCATGAATACCAGTTGAAGGGCCAAGAGGAGGAGGTCCAGAAGGCTGAATCGAAGGGCTAGGAGAAGGCTGCGGAGGGCGAGGAGGTTGCTGACTGGCTGAGGCAGGCTGCTTGAGGGCAATCCGAGATGATTGCATCATGCAAACATTCAATGAGTTGGGATCAAAGATAGGAGGAGGAAGACTAGGGAATGTAACAAGCAGTGAGGAATCTTTGTACACTCTAGGTGAAACACTGGTCAAAGGATCAAAAGTTTTCTTGTTGGCCACCGAAGAGATAGTGGACTCAGGGGAGGTCTAAGACTTCGGTTCGTAACATGTCAATTGTTCAATGGTGACTATCTTTCCGTTATGAGGGAAGGACATCTTATGGTGGACCGCAAAAGGGATAGTAGACATCACATAAGTGTAGCTACGACCCAAAATAATTTTGTAATCTAAGGGGGCATCTATGACTTCTACATCAATGAAAACAGTCTTCTCCACAAGAGTAATATGACAATTATGGAATAAGCCAATGGGCTTGGAGGCATGGCCATCCCACGCTCGGAGAGTGATTGTGGAAGAAGCCAACTTAGGGGATCCAAGTTTCTTCCAAACCAAAGCAAACATCACGCAGGTGGATGCCCCCTGATCAATAATGCACTAGGAAACGTTAGCGTTCTGGATCTTGACTGGGATTTGGAAGGCGACGGAAGCAGGGAGAGGACGATGTTCTAATCGGTCAACATCAAAGACAATCAATCGATCATCGGAAGGATTTACAACACCCATGGCAGATAGAAGAGCTTTTCGTTGTGAAGGGAATTACTGGAGGAGTTATGGCATTGAAATGGCAGCAGGGGATTGTGCCAAATCATCGACTATGCTATACGAATGGGCGACTTTGCCAGAGGTAGCATTTCAGTGCAGTGGTCCCTTAGGGATCTTGGTATGCACCTCTGCCCTAGGCTGAGGGATCTGTAAGGGACCCTTAGGTGTCGAAAGAGGCTCTATAGAGACCGAATGATGCAGCTCAGGGACAGATGTAGCTGGAGGCTTGTTCTGCTGATGGGACCGAGTCTGAAGATTGATGTCTACAGTTGAAGGTTGATCAGAGTTCATCATGAGAATCTGGTAATCGGGGGTACCAAACGGAAGAGATTGGGTGGTCACCTGACCTTTAGGTGGTTGGGTAGCCACAAATACTTGCTGAGGGAAAGGATAAGTAAGCACAGCCGGCTGGCTAGGTGCAGCACTGGGCGGGATGGAAGGGGAGCCTTGTTTTCCTTGCAATGTTGCATGAGACTCCCATAACTGTCGCATCTGTGGAAAAAGAGGACAATCATGTGTGTAATGGCCATGAACACTACAACAAGAACAAGGCTTGTTCATGTGAATGGTCCTGTCCTGCTTGGGTTGATTTCCCTGTTGCTGGCTTGTAGTGTTAGGACCATTACCTTGATTAGTTCTAGGATTACCAGGGACAACTTGATTTTTAGTGCCTTTCCTCTTCGTTTTTGAGGGAAGAGGATAATTCGTGCCCTGTTGTGCATGATCCTACCCCTGAGGGGGCCATGGTTACTGTTGCGGGGGTTGAGAAGGCAAGGGAGGAGGAGGTGCTAATGTTGGGGGAGCTGGATCACTAGGCTGTGGACACGGATAACAAGGAGGTTGGGTAATAGTGTGGTAAATAGGAGGTTGGGAAAAAAGAGGAGGCATGCTGTGTGCTGGATACGTGCTGCCGGCAGGGGAAAAAATGTAGGAGGTGCTACCCCCCCCCCCCCCCCCCCCCGAGGAAAACCAGAGCCCATGGGAGGTTAAGAAATGATGACAACACAAACACGGCACAAAGGAAAAATCGATTGACAAGGGCAGGGAGGTGCAAGATCGATTGATTACAATGTCGAAACAAGGGAAAGGAGATGCAAGATCAATTGATTTCAATTTTTTTAGAGTCTTTTCTTGGCGGTGTTAACCAAGCCCTTTTTCGCTTTGGGTGTGTGTGTAAAAATGTGTAGATTTTAATTTTTAAACCCAGAGGTTTGTAGACAAAAATAAAAAGTGTGTTGTATAGTTGTAAATAAACCTGCAAATGACAATATATAGGCCTGCAAAAATAGAAAATAAACAACCAATAATGCAATAATCTAAACCCAAGGAGGTGGGTCTCTCAAAAACTAGTCTATAGGTAAGTAAAAAAATAATAAAAACACACTAAAATAGCTAATAGATCTAAGGTCAAGGGGGACAGGGATTTAAAAGACAAAATCTGTTGGAAAGTGGTGCAAAAAACAACAACAAATCAGAGGAAAAATTGTTGTAAAAAAGGTAGTGAAAGACTATATCCTGAAGGGAAATAGAGTGAACCCTAGAGGAAAACCCAAACAAAGCTATATGAGGTGATTTGGATGGATAACAAGCCGATCTGAAGTGAATCTGAAGGTGAGGTATCATATCTGAAAAAAATGGCTGAAGACTCTGAAATTTCAGACAACCTGCAACAGCAAAAACTCTTCCACAAAAAGTGGAGGGTACTGAAGCCCTAGGGGGCTAAGTTCACACTTAGTTGAACGAAACAAAATAAGTACAGGTCCAAATTAGATGGAGACAGAGGTGAGACAACCCTGAACAGAGGCTCAGACAAACCCAGAAAAATTTCAGAAAAATCCTTGAAAAAAGTCCAAGTCGCAGTTTATGATGTGTTTTTAGTAAAGGGTGCATTTTTTGGGCTGAAAAGTGTTCCCTGAAGGTCCAAGTCATAGGTTTTGGGCCAAAAAGTGTAACCTGCACTTTTGGCACTCTCGGCGGAAGGTTTAAGAAAAAAATTTCGTCTCAGCTGTGGCTGATGTCTGTCACCTGCACAATAGGTCCAAAAACACATGGAAGTTAGAATTTTTATCATTTTAGGGTTTTACAGGCTAAAAAAAACATCAATAAAAGCAAAAAAATGGGGCTGAAGAGAAATCCTAGGGTTTGAAGTAGCTGGATATGCAAGGATCAGAAAAATGATAGCGGTCATAATCATAAACTGGTGTGGAGTCGCCAGTTGTTAGTATGAGTCTTAATTCCAAACGTACGAAAAAGGACCACTTTAGCTGCGCATAAAAAACAACCCTAACAACATAGATGGCTACTAATATCCTCAGATCTGCAGTTAGGTGATCAAGATAAACGCTGCAAAAATCTAGATCTATGCATTAGAAGACATTAAGCAATACAAGAAACAAGATTTATTCCATGCATCCAATAGACAAGACAAGAATATGTCAAATGAATTTTGTATTAATGACACCTGGGAGGAAAACACAAGAGGGTGTTCCTTGTTCTCCTCAATGGGATGGGTTCTTGCAATTCCTCAGCACTTCAAATTTATAATTCCTCTCCCTTGATGGGGTAGAAAACCCAGACAAAAATAGTAGCAAAATATGACGATGATAGTGGATCAATAGTCAGACCAAAAATATAGATCCAGAGTGATATTTAGGCAACAAAAGGTGGTAAATGAATGGAAAAACCCTTCTATTTATAACAAAATATTTAGTTAATCTAGATATTGGTGCATAATCAAAATATTATTAACCAAATCAAGATCCAACTTTTGTGGAATATTTTATTATATTTGTTAGAGGGAAAAGGAATTTGACTTGGGTCAAATCCCTTTATTTGTAAATAATAAATAAATAAATGATTTATTTATTATTTTAAGGATGTGGTTGAGTAATAATCAAATAAATAATGCTTTATTTAATTATTTAAGGGTGAATTAGTCATATTTAACAAAGAATATTATTTAAATAAGGAGTAAATAATTATTCTTAGAAAATAATAAGATAAATAATGATTTATCTAATTAATTTCCTTGTTTTGGGTTAAATATAACCAGGAATATTAATTAAACTTTTTTTTAACTGATTGCTCCTTGAAACAAATGTATATTTATTGAATATTTCCTCATGGGGTTTCCTGCTTAGACCATAAACAACTTAATAAAGGTGGTTTACTAAGTTATTTTCATAGTGAAAAAAATTTTACTTGGGGTAAAATTGGTCTTACATGGTGTACCTGGGTCCATCTAATGATAATAGGTTATATGACCAAAAAATGGTGTAACACCTATAACCTTCTTTAATAATGAATCATGGAGAATTGGGTGCACTCGGGAAGATGCAGGAAGCTCCAATTTGTATGTCGTAGTACCAAGCTTTTGCAACACCTTGAAGGACCATAATACTTTGGTGATAGTTTATTATCCTTCTTATCTTGCTTGAGGGCCATTTGTTTGTATGTTTCTAGCCGTAAAAATACACAGTTTCCTACATCAATTTTTTTTTCTCTATGATGTTGATCTTCCTATTGTTTCATTCAATTGTGTGCCAAGGTGAGGTTATCCTTTAAGAGTTGCAGAACTTTTTGTTAGTGCCCAATATGATCTTCCACTTCTTGAACATTATAATTTTCTCTTAAATATGATGTGATGGAATGTCAATTATATCCATAAAGTTCCATAAATGGGGTCATTTTTGCTGCAGTATGGAAGGAAGTGTTATACCACCACTCAAAAAGAGGTAACCACTTGAACCATTGTGTCTATTTATCACATACAAAGAAGTAAAGGTACCCTTCCAAACATTTGTTCAGTTTATTAGTTTCTTAATCATATTTATGATGATATGATGAGCTATGAGCTAATTGAGTACCCAAACAAGAAAATAATTTCGTCGAAAAATTTCTTGTAAAAATGGGATCTTTGTCGCTTACAATAATCTTTGAGTTTCCATGTAGATTTTGAGTTATTTCCATAAATTCTATAACAACTCTGCTGGATTTAAATGGATGAGATAATGCACAAAAGTATGCATACTGTGTAAGTCTATAAACTACCACCATGATGACAGTATTTCCTACGGACTTTGGTAAACGTGTGATAAATCCATTGAAACATCCTCCCAATTTTGATTTGGAATGGATAAAGGTTGTAATAGACCCGAGGTCTTAATTGTCTTAACATTATTTTGTTGGAAAATAAAACATTGTGCCACAAAATTTTGAATATTAGATTGAATGCCATGCCAAAGAACAATTCCTTCTTGACCTTGTGGTAAGTTTTTAAAAATCCCGAGTGCCCTCCTAAGGGAGAGGTGTGAAATTCAAAAAGATTCTTTTGTTTGAGTTGGGAATTATTACAAATATATAAGATATCTTTGTACCATAATGTGTCATTTTTTCCAGCTAAATGTTTTAGATGTCCTGAGATCTTTCTGCAACTTTTGAATGAGGGTCCACACCTCTTAGTTATTCTTCCATTGATCCCTTGCTTTGGTTATCCACTTATATTGGATAATAGAAATAAAACAAAGAAATTATTCAACATCCTTGTCCTTTCTTGAGAGTGCATATGCCACACCATTTTTCTTCCCTTTTTTGTAGATGTTTTCAAACTCATAACCCAACATCTTTGTGACCCATTTTTTCTGCTCTTCTAAAGATAATTTTTGTTCCAGAATGTATTTAAGACTATCATGATTTGTTTTTACCTTGAAGTGTCTTCCCATTAGGAAAGGCAATAGTTGCTTTAGTGCATGTAGTATTTCCAACATTTCCTTCTCATAAATAGGTTTCAATAAATACTTCCCTTTGATTGGATGACTTTCAAAAGCAATGGACCTTGCTTCTTGCATTAAAACTGCACCAATTCTATTTCCTCATGCAACACATTTCACAATAGAGGTTTTTATGAAGTCTGGTGTAGCTAAGACCAGTGCTTGCCACATTTCCTCTATAAGATGTTCAAAGGCCTTAGTTGCTTCTCGAGTTAAAGAAAATTCATCTTTATTCAGTAATGATGTTAGAGGTGTCGATATTATCCCATAATTCTTTAAAAACTTGCGATAATACCCTATTAAGCCAAACAATATTTTAAGATTATTTATGGTTGTAGGGATTTTCCATTCCTTAATGGATTTAATTTTGTTAGGGTCTACCTTAACACCCTCGTGAGACACAATAGGACCCAAATATTCCACCTTCTGTACTCTAAAGAAATATTTGGATGTTTTTTCATATAATTGTTTCTCCTCCAATAGTTTGAGCACCATGTTCACATGTTGAACACGATCCTTCTAACACTTGTTGTAGATTAGTATATCATAAAAAAAAAACTGACACAAATTTTCTAAGAGAGGGTTTAAAAATGGAATTCATAAAACATTGAAATGTAGAAGGTGCATTTGTAAGACCAAAAGGCATGACCAAAAATTAATAATGACCCTCATGATTTCTTACTGCTATTTTCAAAATGTCTTCAATCTTCATTCTAATTTGATTATATGCAGAATTAAGATCCAACTCGGTGAAATAAATTGTTCCATCTAATTCATCCAATAATGCATCAATGATGGGGATGGGAAATTTATCTTTAATACTGAGCTCGTTGAGCTCCGTATAATCCGAACACATACACCATGATCCATCCTTCTTGTGAAACAATACTATTGGAGTAGATAAATAACTTTTGACGAGGTTGAATTATGCTAGCCTTTTTCATTTATGCCACCATATGTTCAATTTCACTACTTTGGGCATCAGGATATTTTTAAGGCCTCATGTTTGGAGCGACACTTCCTAGAATCAAAAGAGTAGCACGATCATGATCAGGCATTGGTGGAAGTCCTTTGGGAGTTTCAAACACCTTGGAATGATTGTCAAATACTTTTTGGAGATCTCAAGAAATATATCCTTTCTATGTTTGAATATTTAGTGAACATAATTGTGCAATTACACCTCATTTTTATTTATTTAGGAGCTTTTCCATTACATTACAATGCATTATATTTCACTCCTTCCCTATGATACCGTGTAATTCAACTTCCTTTCCTTCCCAAACAAATTTCAAGAAACATTCTTCAAAATTAAAATCTATCGTCCCCAAATATTACAACCATTGGACTCATAATACAACATCAACACCACCCATTGGAATGGAGAGAATTGTACTACTAAATACATATTCCCCCATGGTTAGCTTGATATTATAGGACTTTCCAAAGAAATTTATTGTTCCTCCATTTGCCACCATCACCTAAAACTCGGGTGCTGGGTGTAGGAAGAAATTCAATTCCTTGGCATCACAATGAATAAAATTATGGGTACTACCTAAATCAACCTACACTATTAAATTTTTCTTCTTGATATGTCATTCTACCTTGAGAGTTTGACCAGTGGTAATTCTAGCCAATGCATTACAGGATATGGTCGGATTCATTTCTTCTTTCTCTAGGGTTGATTCCTTGTGTATATCCTCTTTTTTTTAAGTCTCTTTTAAATTTTATTCCTCCTCTTCACAATCTATGTAAAATAATTTCTTCTCAGCACACCTATGACCTTTAGTGTATTTTCTATCACAACTATAACAATTCCATTTTTCTCTTGTTTTTTCTAATTTTTGTGGTGTCAACCTTGTAGGTTGTGAAAGTCTAGGAGTAGAAACACTTCCATATTTATAGTTGTGAGTGGTGGGCTTCCTTGTCACCATAATTTTTCTTTCAATTTTTCTTGCCAACCCAAATTCCTTCTCCATTGAATCACAGTCTCAAAGGCAAACCACATGTTGGATGTTATCCTTTAAAGTACTTATGAATACATAAATATTGTGTTCCTCTGGAATATTAGTTACTCTTATATTCAATTTTTTGAAGTCCTTAATGTGCTCCACCATTCAACCCTTTTATTTGAGATTTATCAATTTGCTAAAGAAGGTGTTGTTCTTTGTATCCTCATAATGTGCTATCATTTATGCATTAAAAATTGACCAAGTGACATTTTAAAATGAGAGAAAATCCATCGATACGACAAAAATGTATTGGGTTCTAAATATAAAGTTGCAATACGTTCCTTTTGTGTGTTTTGCACATTATGGAGATCAAAATATTCCTCCATCTGTAGTATCCATGTTACGGGATCATTTCCATCAAAATTCCTCATATCAATCTTTGGAGCATAGTGGGTCTTAAATCCAAGATTAGATTTTATGAAATCATGATTAGCATTTATTTTTTTCTCATAATGATTTTCCTCTACTACCTTTTCAACATTAGGAAGCTTTTCTTGTAGCAACTTTGTCAAACCTTCCTTCAAACCTTCCATGTTTTTCTTCAAATTTTCCATGTTTCGTTCTATACCTTTGGTGAACTAAATATTTATATTGAAAATTCCAATATGACCTGTTTTTGGTTGTGAAACCCTAGAATCCAAAGCTCCAATACCAGATGTTATGAAACAGGCTCAAAGAATGGAAGAAAGTATAGATAAACAACTTAGAAATTACAAGCAATTTTTGGCGGGGAGGACTGTAATATTCCCAATTAGGAGCAGCTAATTGGAAATATTAATTTTGATCAATTCTGCCTTATATAATTAAATTATAAATAAAAGTGAGTAGAGGGGGACATAGCTCACTCTAAAAATAATTTTCACTCCCTAGAAGACACAACATTGTAACTTAAGTGAGCCAAGGGGGGACCAAGAGACCACGTAGAGAGGGGACCAACGTATGCTCTAGAAGCTTCTGCGCAGATAAGGATGAGCATGTGGCAAGAGGGAGAGGCTACGTTGGGGTTTTGGAGGGAAACCAACGTTATAAAATGGGAGGAGCCTTCTCATTTCATCAATTCTGTTGTTGATGATTTTGAGCTAGACGTTTTGTCTTCTTGAGCACGCTAGCTGTTTAGCCTGTCTGCAGCAATGTTTAGTGCATTGAGTGTCTCTCGTCGGAGATATCGCCCTTAGCCCCAGGGGACTTTGAGTGCCTGCTCAGGAGAGGTTATTTCTTCAGCATTTTGTGAGAGGGTTTTCTGTTTGGTTTTGTTGCAGAGCTAGGTTATCATAGAGACTACGCAGTCACTTGGAGAGAGGACGCAGTCCATTTTGGAGGTGCTCCGGATCGGGATTTCTGCAGGGGATTTAGCCGAGATTTTGAGCAGAGGATTAGCGTTTTCCTGCAGGAGGATTTTGGTGGAGTTTTAGGCGGTGTTTCAGCTATTTTCGTTTAGCCTCTGCGCAGAGCCTTGGAGGCCAACGTAATTTCCTAAGGAGGTATTTTTTGGTGATTTTTGGGCGTTGGCCATTTTTGATATGGTTTCTGGGTTTTGTCTGGATTGGTGAGTAGAGGAGGTTTGCATATTTTCAGCTCATTCTAGGAAGGTGATCAGCCCCTAGTATTCAGTACATTCTAGCAGTAGCAGCTACACGGCAGTTTTCCAGCAGTTGGGACGCAGTTCAGAGAGCAGCCATTTCCTGTATATTCTGAGAGTATTTCTTCACTTTCCTTGAGCAAGATTAGGTGCCATCACTCTAATCACCTATTCTAATTCATTATATTTCTCAGATTAATAAAATGGCTTAGCATTTCCTCTCTATATATTTTTGGATGAGTTGTCGTATTTTCTGTATGTCTGTTCTATGCTATTATATGTCTGCTACACTATTATTTTTATATATTCTTCAGAATTCTAGTTCTATACCACTTGGTGTGTTTATCTTTCAATCTTAGACAGAGTCTGGAAAGGGCCAGGTAGCCTCCAGATTTCGTCCTGTTTTGAGAGGCGATATATCCGGTAAATTCCCTCCCACTCTATCTCTGGTTGGAGTTTTTCGTGTTTTAGAAATATCCCCGAAACGGGATATTACAGTCATATCAGAGCCGATGTCTCAAGGTTGAGACCTGTGGACCGTGGTGGGCTGTAATATCCCTATTTAGGGCAGCCTCCCTGTTGAGGGTCCGGTGTACCCTACCACGTGCTGAGGTCTGTGTAATTGGGGGACTACATGAGGGTCATCATCCCAAGATGCTCCAGTGGGCCTTAAGACCCCACCCTTAACACCCCGGGATGCCACCCTCACTAACAGTTCGAGCTTTTGGTGTAGTGGTTGGATCAACGGGTTGAAAGCCTCAATCTTGGATCAGCTTGTGGGTTTCCAGTTTTCAGTTGCAACTATTT
This sequence comes from Pinus albicaulis, assembly GCA_034641835.2. Taxonomy (NCBI): domain Eukaryota; kingdom Viridiplantae; phylum Streptophyta; class Pinopsida; order Pinales; family Pinaceae; genus Pinus; species Pinus albicaulis. The sequence goes on from CM076583.1 coordinate 821,245,453, forward strand.
TGGCTATTTTGGTTAGAAGGGCCTACGTAGTTATTGAAGGAGGCTCATTTGTGGGAGCTTCATTGGTAGGATTTCAGATCTGGGGTGTTGGGAAATTGATAGGAGAGCCATATCAGGAGGTTTGCTAGGATTTTGGAGAGCAACGATTGACAATAGCAGCTGCAATGCCAAAAAATGAAATTGGAAGAGGGCCAAACTATAAAGGTTCAGATTTTGAAGGTTGGAATTAGAAGAAACCCTTTCTAGGTTTTTCTGGGTTTTGGGCAAGGATCACCTTCCCAAATTCTTAGAATTTTCTGAGCAATTTTTAGTGAGTAAATCAGAGGCCGAAGTCAGGCAGAAGTGTATTCTTGGAGCAGCAGTGTAGTTTCTGGAGGAGGCTATAGACAAAGAGCAGGAGGAGCCGATGGCAGGTGATGATGATGCGAAGAAATTTGGGGAGATGCTCCTCAAATCAGTACAGGATCTGTCGAGGAAGATTGAGGTGATGGGGCAGAGATTCACCGCTGTGGAGGCTAGACAGCGTGAAACCCCAAGGGATTTCCAGATTGGTGAGGGAACAGGCACATCCCACCATTTGTCGGAGCATGATGCCACTTAGTATATGGAATCACATACACCCACACGTTCCACTATGCCCACTTTTCTGGGTGTAGACACAAGGGCAGGAGCACAGCAGGAGCTAGAGCCTGGCCACATGGTTGATTATTTCGCCGAGTATCAGGCATATGGGCAGGAGTTCAGGGATGCCCTTCCATTCAAATATTTTGTTCAGCTTTAGTGGGATAACAAACCCCACAACTTTAATAGAGGGAATAAGCACACACATGATGGGGGCTTGCAGCGCACAGTGGGCAGATTCCATTTACCAACATTTGACGGGTCATCCAAGCATTCGGAAAAATCTTGGGTGGAGAAGTTGGTTACCTCTTTCCATCTTGACCGAGTATCAGAGGGGGAAACCATCAAAATGGTTACATCGTACTTGGAGGATGAGGGCACACAGGATTGCAGGGAGTTCGAGGATACACCTAGTGTGACACAGGACTCACCCTCATTGAAGACATCCTTGACCATGTCGGCTGATATCGTAGTGGAGAAGGTAGAGCCTACCCCAATAGAGCCATCCATTGATGTGATGACCAGAGTTGTGTCCGAGTCTTCAGGTGGTAGCAGCACACGATAGATGGGTGAGGTGTCAGGAGATGTATCCACCTTCGATGAGGCACTAGGAGATACAAAGGTATTGGATGATGGTCATAGACAGCGGTATCATCAGCTTCGAGCATACCTTCTAGTTTTGAGAGGGATGGCCACGTCAGTACGGGAGGCCATTTTGTTGCAGGACAAGGAGCTGGAGGGCATGAGAGTGGCTTGTGCCGAGTCGGCGGCCAAGTTGGCCCGCATTAGGGAATGACTGGATTCCCTGATGGTACAACCAAAGGGCACGTTGGAGCGTTAGATCATTTCCATTCAGGCATGCATGGACGGGACTAGCAGTTTTGTTGGGACACCTCTTCCCATTGGAGAGAGAGAGAAAAAGTCAGCTAGTCAGATCTCATACATTGACTTGGTTAGCAGGATGAGACGATCGGGGTTGCACAAGGTGCAGCATCCACATGTTGAGGTTGGATGGCGACAGATTTTGAGTTGGTACCTAGTGGAGTGGGTTATGGAGATGGTGGTGGACCCGGTTGTAGTTCAGCAGGGTTTCCCAGGTGCTGGGAATACAGGAACCCTAGATTGGCATTGGGATCTAGGCGGGATCACCTATCATTTCCCAGGCAGGTCGGTTTACTATTTCTTTGAGGGCACAGTTGGCCTAGTAGTAGAGCATGCTCATTCGCTAGGGGAGTTTTGGTTAGCTCCAGTCGCCAACTAGTTTATGGGCAGACTCCCTAGGTTGTCTTGGTATGACACTTATACACGGGATCACACGGTGGTCAACATACCTTGGTAGGAGCTTGTTGGAGGAGGTGGCATTAGTAGGCCACCAGATGGCACCTTGTATGGGGCCAAGGATTCTTCACCTTTGTGTGGGGCATAGAGGATGCAACGGAGCCGAGCAGTGGTGATAACACTACTAACACATAGGGAGATTCACTTCTTGGACCCCTCAAGGAGGGTTTGGAGTGATGATCCATTTTTCGGCGGGTATAGTGATGCGATGGTGGAGACGATGATACCGATTGGGGGTAGTCTGACATGTATAGGTACAACTCTAGGTCATCACATCCAGGGATGTGTGGGAGCCTCTAGCATTGAGCAGTGGACTACCGGTGGACAGGGAGTTGCATGGTGGTGTACTGTAGTGTTTGGGACTGCATTGTGGAGTAAGGGCATCCTACATCACATTGAGAGCACGCAGGGAATGACCGATGCCTCGACACAGTAAGGACACGAGACGGTACAAGGTGGTACAATAGTAGCATGGGGTATCCATTAGTATATAGGGGTATGCCTCAGTGTGTAGTGGCATGTCGAGGAGTACAGGGATGATCAGTGGTATGCGAGGGCGTATGGTGCTACACAACAGGGTCTTAGAGCATTGCCTCCAGGGAGACTCATGGACAGGGACACCAGGCTTACCTTTGGAGGTATTTCACCCAAGATCGATGGGGAGACAGATGATCGATACTTGACGGTATCTGTGGGGACTCAGGCACCTGACCCTCTTTTACGTCACTCACGGGCAGAGTCGATTTTGTCGTTTTCCTTTGGCACCTTGGGCATGAGCAGCGGGGTACGCGAGGCTCACCCAAGATATTTGGATGACACTCAGCACACTAGGGGAGAGACTTCTCAGCAGTGGCACTAGATCGGGGCGCTAGTTGATAGCCACAGGTTAGGGGATGAGATGATCCTCTACAGGGGTGGCACATCAATCATCGCTAAGCCTACGATTGGGGAGTGGGTCATGAGGGAGACATGCGTCATTTTTCCCTCAGGGCATGTCGAGATCATGCATGAGCAGAGGATACTGGGTACAATAGAGGTAGCATCCTAGTATGTGTCTAGGCTCCAGACATTGTATGGACACTTTATCGAGAGGGTGGATGTCCTATTCAATGCAGATGAGGTGGCAGAACAGGAGGGCATTCCTTCTGTATGCCAGGGTGAGGACTCCTTTTCATATGAGTCCATAGGATCAGTTGAGGACGCTTCTGGGGTGTGAGAGTAGCCATACAGAGATGGTGACAGTAGACCAGAGCTGCATTCTAGTGTCCAGGGTGAGCAGTCACGAGACTTTATGGGAGATACTCTGTGTGAAGAGTCACTTGTGACAATTCATCTAGAGTAGCAGGTGATGGAGCCTGAGTTGACAGAGGAGGACACTATTCACAGTAGGCACGACATTTATTTGGGGGAGAGCCAAATGGGTGCCCACATTGAGCCGATGAGGGATATGCGGCTAAAATTGGGGTCAGCCGTTGAGGTGGGGCAGTCAGATGCACTGACATTGAGTACGGTGATAGCAGTTGCAAATCCATATCCTCTGGAGGTGTTGGAGGTTGATGGGATTGCTTTGCAGGGGGCTAGTAGATAGCGGGAGCATGAAATTCCTGATCAGGAGTGGGAGGAGCTGTTGGATATGGTGGAGCATGCATCTGTGGGTCGACACAGGGATGAGGCATAGACAGATGTACACGCAGTCAATAGAGTTGTAGTATTTTTAGTGGGTAGCACTCTCTAGGAGTACATCGATGGAGCTTGCAGCATATCTTGCCCACTTTGGCCAATTATAGAGAGAGGGGATTCTTTCTATTGGCAGCTTTCATTGGAAGACAGGGCAGAGCAGTGGGAGTTGATTACGGGCTAGAGGCAACACTCCAGGCGTGTTCCATATGCAGTTGTTGTTGCTACATCAAATTCTTCTTCCAGGATGGACTGGCGGGAGATCATGAGTAGGTACCCTCTTGATGGTACGGTATTCTTCGTAGGGAGCATAGTGGATTAGGGGCCCTTGGACATAGTAGATGTTACAGATTCCAGATGGCAAGGGGGCATAGGTCACCATTTCTTCAACACTCCATACCGATTTCAGCAGAGCAGGATCAACGTGGGATTGAGTCATGAATTGGATTCGAGAGAGGTGATGAGTTGGTACACAGATGATGGGATAGCTTACACAGTCATAGATATAGCGCAACATGGGTCATGGTATTTTCCTCTTAGAGCATTAGTCATAGCCATAGGCAGTGTGCAGTCCGAGCCGTGGGACTTGGGCTATTATTGGCCAGGGTGGTGATGGGATCCGGGAGGACTGTTGGTTGGCTGGTACCATGTGGGATTAGTTTGGGATCCTGGCATTGAGATATCCCTTCATATCAGGGTGATGCAGAGGCCAGGGAGGTTTCAGTTGCGCATCTGGGACCCAGGCACATTTTCCAGTGTCAGTGGAGAGCATGAGCTAGAGAGGAGGCTCTTTCAGGCATTGCTTGAGGACAAGCAATTTTTGGTGGGGAGGACTGTGATATTCCCAATTAGCAGCAGCTAATTGGAAATATTAATTTTGATCAATTTATCCTTATATAATTAAATTATAAATAAAAGTGAGTAGAGGGGGACATAACTCACTCTAAAAATAAAGTTCACTCCCTAGTAGACACAACATTGTAACTTAAGTGAGCCAAGGGGGGGGCCAAGAGACCACGTAGAGAGGGGACGCACGTATCCTCTAGAAGCTTCTGCACAAATAAGGATGAGCATGTGGCAAAAGAGAGAGGCTACGTTGGGGTTTTGGAGGGAAACCAACATTATAAAATGGGAGGAGCCTTCTCATTTCATTCATTTTGTTGTTGATGATTTTGAGCTAGACATTTTGTCTTCTTGAGCACGCTGGTTGTTTAGCCTGTTTGCAACACTGTTTAGTGCATTGAGTGTTTCCGATCGGAGATCTCGCCCTTAGCCCCGGGGGACTTCAAGTGCCTACTCGAGAAAGGTTATTTCTTCATCATTTTGTGAGAGGGTTTGCTGTTTGGGTTTTTTGCAGAGCTGGGTTATCATAGATACTGCGCAGTCAATGGGAGAGAGGACGCAGTCCATTTTGGAGGTGCTCCGGATCGGGATTTCTGCAGGGGATTTAGCCAAGATTTTGAACAGAGAATCAGCCTTTGCCTTCAGGAGGATTTTTGTAGAGTTTGAGGCAGTGTTTCAACTATTTTCATTTAGCCTCTGTGCAGAGCCTTGGAGGCCAACGTAATTCCCTGAGGAGGTATTTTCTGGTGATTTTCGGGGGTTGGCCATTTTTGATATGGTTTCTGGGTTTTGTCTGGATTGTTTAGTAGAGGAGGTTTGCAGATTTTTAGCTCATTCTGGCAAGGGGATCAGCCCCTAGTCTTCATTCCATTCCAGCAGTAGCAGCTACACGGCAATTTTCCAACAGTTTGGACGCAGTTCAGAGAGCAACCATTTCCTGTATATTCTTAGAGTATTTCTTCACTTTCCTTGAGCAAGATTAGGTGCCATCACTCTGATCACCTATTTTACTTCATTATATTTCTCAGATTAATAAAATGGCTTAGCATTTCCTCTCTATCTATTTTTGGATGAGTTGCCATATTTTCCGTATGTCTGTTCTATGATATTATATGTCTACTGCACTCTTATTTTTATATATTCTTGAGCATTCTAGTTCTATAGCACTTGGTGTGTTTATCTTTCACTCTTAGACAGAGTCTGGAAAGGGCCAGGTAGCCTCCATATTTCATCCTCTTTTCAGAGGCGGTATATCCGGTAAATGCCCTCCCAGTCTATCTCTGGTTGGAGTTTGTCGTGTCTTAGAAATATCCCCGAAACAAGATATTACAGATGGAAAATTGTTCTTGAAGCTAGTGGACAAGGTGGATGGCCACCAATATCCACCTAGATCAACTATGTTCATCCTTTGAAGAAAATTTATATTAGACCCCTTTCCCAAGAAAAAATCTCTTATTGTTTTTGTGAGTTTGATTGAAAGATTGATTTTAAGGATTTCATTTGAAATATTATGAGTATGTTTTTTGACATTAACTCTAAATATTAATCAATTCTATAACATGATGAATACATATATTGAAACATGTCATAATGGTTGGCTAACATCACAATATGATTTGACCTTTGTTGAAAATAACAATGTAACGTAACCTTTAATAGATGTCTTACTTTGAGACAAAAAATAAATAAAGTAAACTTGAACATAAGTGAAACACGATGAACATTGTAATGTTACATTACCATAGTAAACCATAGTTAAATATACTCAACATGGTCGACCATAATCATTCATGGCTAACCATGTCAAGTTGTAGTCAACCAAAGAGAAAGTAAACTTAATAAAACCATGGTCACTAAACCATAATAAATGTAAACATAACATAACTGTAAATCAGAGTCAACCATAACTTTACAATAGAAAACAAAAAGTAAAAGTGATATATTTTATACTAAGAATATAATAAAGGGAAATAATATTAAAGGAAACACAATAAACATAAATTTTAATAGAACATCATTATAGTGAGAACCGAATCATAATAAAAAATCAAGTATCAAAATCCTGTAAAATGTATGACAACACGAACTAGCTCAATTGGTGATACAAAAAAATGTCAACTAGCTATAATAGTGATAGTATTTTACTAAAGAGAGACATGTTAAATATGTTTATTTGTAATCTAATACATTGATATCCAAAACCTTGATAATAGGGGATGAACTAGAAATAAAAGATATAGGACCCAAGATGTAGTCTAATTGATACATAGGTTTGTAAGGGTTTCAAATTTTTCTTGCAAACTCTATTTTTGGTGAAAAATAGCATGCTTGAAAGGTATCCATGACAAGTAAAAGGTTTTCCAAGTAATGGGAATGCTATGGTGGATTTATTTAATCATAGGGTAAAAATTTTAATTTTTAAGCCATTTAAAATGTGTCAAAAGTTTAGAACCTAAAATATTAGAGAAAAATCAAGAATAATGGGAATAATCCATATTGAATTACTATAATAAGTGGCTGGCCACAAGCAAGTTAGACATATTTTGAATATAGTCAATATTAGCAACGAGATGTCAACAAAATCTAGATAAATATAATCATTATTAATTGTGGCTCATTATGTTTAATAATATACAATCATTGTAAACCATTCCATCCTAGTCAACCATAATCAACATCATCACACCTAGCTACCCATAGTCAACCATAGTCATACATAGTCATATGTGGTTACCTATAGTTCCTAATCCCCTGACCCCATATTTCCCAAAGTAAAATAAACCTCCTACTTACTTCAATGTAAATATTTACTCTAATTTATATTCACCCCCACCTGGAGAAAAAAGGATTTTTCTAGCTTAAAATAAGGCACATGAACAATCACCCTATAATATTAGTACATAATAGTCACTACATATATTTTGGTGTAGATCAATAATTTAAAACTAATGCAACAACTTAGTGGTCCATTTCTCGATCATATTTCCAACGAGTTAGACTACAATGTCTCAAAACCCCATATGACTGATACCTAATATGCCACATTAGATATTTTATTTTGTATCATACTTCAAATCTATATTCTAAACCCTGACTCACAAGAGTGATAATTTCCATGTTGATTATTTTAAAAAACACTCATAAAAGTTGATACATTAAAATGAATAATATAACCTAATTCACTCCTATAAAATAATATTAATTTCCCATAAAAATGCTACCTTCTATATTTTATTTGAGATAACATGTTAATAATAATAATAATAATAATAATGACAATCAATTTTAGGTCACTATGAAGGGACACAAAATTGATGGAACATGAGATCTTTATCACAACATTACCCCTTCCACCTGGCTTTAAATCCCACGGGGCAACATATTTTGGTCATTCTCATAAAATTCAAGGATTAGGCTCCCATAGGCTCCCCCACTATTGTGGAGTCTTTTCCATTCTCATAAATTTCAATGATTAGGCTATTCTAGGCTCTCGTACTATTATGGTGTCTCTACTCTTGCTTAGTCATAAATTCCTTGTATATATATTTCTAGGATGTTCCGTATGCTGAGGTTGTTATATTGGTAGCTGCTAGGTTTGATATTTGGCATCATAGAGATTAATCCAACAAGTTATATATTCACCATGGTTAAAAATACATGACAGTCTATACCACCATATTAAAATCCCATGAAATTGAAAATTTATTTATTTTACAAAGCACATGATGCCATCAATACCAATCATGATATACCTAACTAATATTCACCTTAAAGTCATATATATATAACATAAGGATTGACTAATTCTTAGTGTCTAAACTCTATTACTATTTAATTATATATCATCCATACAATTTTTTTAATCTAACGATATATATAGTTTTTTAATTTTTATTTAATTTATCTTTATTTTTAATATCTTTATGAAACTATATATACCTTACTTAACTATGTCTAGTATGAGGGATGTTGTCACTTAGCATTAAATTTAAACATAATAAAATAATACTTACATTAACAAATTTAAAAATAGTAACAAAAATATTTCAATATCTTCCATAAACAAAATATTTCAATTCTCACATTAATTCTATATCAACATTATCAAGTATGTAAAGTAATTAAAGGTACAAATATTCTAGCATTGAGGGGTTTTAAAAGTGTATTATATTAGATATCATTTTTTGGTATTCAAATGTGTTAATTGCGTCCTTCATCTATAACGATTTCCTTGAGAGGCAATTGTAGCTCACTAATTTCTTGTGATTTTTTAATGGTCCGCTTAGCACGTGGGATTGAAACTAGTGAAATGAATTTCATAGCGTCAATCATCACATCCATGGCTTGCACTCGGTAACTAGGACTTCGTGGGAGGTGACCCGTCCAAGATTGCCTCTCGCTCAAGCATGCTTAACTGTGAAGTATTCCCCACAATCAAGCCCACTTAGCTTGCTACCCCATTTTCAAAACCTTATCAAGTATATTTCCTCGTGAACTACTCATGTAGAGCTCCCTTCAGTCTTTGTATTTAAGTATTCACGGGTTTTCGTAGTGCATTATATTATATATTCTACTGCATTAAGTGAGTCATTCATATATGAGCATTTCCATGAGAGGTGGTCGTAATAGACTAATTTCTCATGATTTTAGAATATTCAACTTAGCACTCATTGCATGAGTGATACTCACAGAGGTGAAGAAGAGTGATTGAAACTACTAAAATGAATCACATAGTGTAAAAATCGGTAAGCGGGACTTCCCAAAAGTTAACCCTCTCGCTCAGGCACGCTTCACTATGGAACTAATATTAATGGAAACACAATAAACATAAATTATAATAGAACATCATTATAGTGAGAACTGAATTATAATAAAAAAATAAAGTATCAAAATCCTGTAAAATGTATGACAACACCAACTAGCTCAATTGGTGATACAAAAAAATGTCAACCAGCTATAATACTGATAGTTTTTTACTAAAGAGAGACATGTTAAATATTTTTATTTGTAATCTAATAAATTGATATCCAAAACCTTGATAATAGGGGATGAACTAAAAAGAAAAGATATAGGACCCAAGATGTAGTCTAATTGATACATAGGTTTGTAAGGGTCTCAATATTTTCTTGCAAACTCTATTTTTGGTGCAAAATAGCATGCTCGAAAGGTATCCATGAGAAGTAAAAGGTTTTCCAAGTAATGGGAATGCTATGGTAGATTTATTTAATCGTAGGGTAAAATTTGTTATTTTTAAGCCATTTAAAATGTGTCAAAAGTTTAGAACCTAAAATATTAGAGAAAAATCAAGAATAATGGGAATAATCCATAATGAATTACTAAAAGAAGTGGCTGGCCACAAGCAAGTTAGATATATTTTGAATATAGTCAATATTAGCAATTAGGTGTCAACAAAATCTAGATAAAGATAATTATTATTAATTGCGGCTCATTATGTTTAATCATATACAATCATAGTAAACCATTCCATCCTAGTCAACAATAACCAACATCATCACACCTAGTTACCCATAGTCAACCATAGTCATCCATAGTCATATGTGGTTACCTATACTTCCTAATCCCTTGTCCACATATTTCCCAAAGTAAAATAAATCTCCTACTTAATTCAATGTAAATATTTACTCTAATTTATATTATCCTACCCCACCCGCAAAAAAAAGAGAGGATTTTTCTAGCTTAAAATAAGGCACATGAAAAATCACCCTATAATATTAGTACAGAATAGTCGCTACATATATTTTGGTGTAGATCAAGAATTTAAAACTAATGCAACAACTTAGTGGTCCATTTCTCGATCATATTTCCAATGAATTAGACTACAATGTCTCAAAACCCCATATGAAAGATACCTAATATTCCACATTAGATAATTTATTTTGTATCATACTTCAAATATATTCTAAACACAAACCCACAAGAGTGGTAATGTCAATGTTGATTATTTCAAAAAACACTCACAAAAGGTGATACATTAAAATTAATAAACTAACCTAATTACCTCCTATAAAATAATATTAATTTCCCATAAAAATTCTACCTTCTATATTTTATTGCACATAACATGTTAATAATAAAAATAATAATAATAATAATGACAATCAATTTTAGGTCACTATGGAGGGACACAAAATTGATGGATCATGAGATATTTATCACAACATTATCCCTTCCACCTAGCTTTATATCCCACGGGGCAACATATTTCTGTCATTCTCATAAACTTCAAGGAGTAGGCTCCCCTAGGCTCCCCACTATTGTGGAGTCTTTTCCATTCTCATAAATTTCAATGATTAGGCTCCTCTAGGATCTCGCACTATTGTGGTGTCTCTACTCTTGCTTAGTCGTAAATTCCTTGTATATGTATTTCTAGGATGTTGCATATGCTGAGGTTGTTATATTGGTAGCTGCTAGGTTTGACATTTGGCATCATAGTGATTACTCCAACGAGTTATATATTCGCCATGGTTAAAAATACATGACAGTCTATACCACCATATTAAAATCCCATGAAATTGAAAAATTATTTATTTTATAAAGCACATGATGCCATCACTAACAATGATGATATACCTAACTAATATTCACCTTAAAGTCATATATATAAAACATAAGGAAGGACTAATTTTTAGTGTCTAAATTCTATTACTATTTAATTGTATATCATCCATACAATTTTTTTAATCTAATCATATATATAGTTTTTTAATTTTTATTTAATTTATCTTTATTTTTAATATCTTTATGGAACTATATATACCTTACTTAACTATGTATAGTATGAGGGAGATGTTGTCACTTAGCACTACATTTAAACATAATAAAATAATACTTACATTAACAAATTTAAAAATAGTTACAAAAATATTTCAATATCTTCCATAAACCAAATATTTCAATTTTCACATTAATTCTACATCAACATTATAAATTATGTGAAGTAATTAAAGGTAAAAATATTCTAGCATTGAGGGGTTTTAAAAGTGTATTATATTAGATACCATTTTTTGGTATTCAAATGTGTTAAGTCATTCATCTATAACGATTTCCCTGAGAGGTAGTTGTAACTCACTAATTTCTTATGATTTTTTAACGGTCCGCTTAGCACGTGGGATTGAAACTAGTGAAATGAATTGCATAGCGTCAATCATCACTTCCATGGCTTGCACTCAGTAACTAGGACTTCATGGGAGGTGACCCATCTGAGATCGCCTCTCGCTCAAGCATGCTTAACTCTGAACTATTCCCCACAATCAAGCCCACTTAGCTTGCTACCCTATTTGCAAAACCTTAGCAAGTATTTTTTCTCGTGAACCAGTCAAGTAGAGCTCCCTTCAGTCTTTGTATTTAAGTATTCACGAGTTTTTGTAGTGCATTATATTATATATTCTACTGCATTAAGTAAGTCATTCATCTATGATAATTTCCATGAGAGGTGGTCGTAATAGACTACTTTCTCATGATTTTGGAATATTCAACTTAGCACTCATTGCATGAGTGATGCTCACAGAGGTGAAGAAGAGTGATTGAAACTACTAAAATGAATCACATAGTTTAAGACCCGGTAACCGGGACTTTCCAAAAGGTAACCCTCTCGCTCAAGCACACTTCACTGTGGATTTTTTCCCACAATCGAGCCTACCTAGCTTGCTACCCCATTTTCAAAACCTTAGCAAGTATTGTGCCTCATAAACCATTCAAGTAGAGCTCACTTCACACTTTGTATTTAAGTATTGATGGGATATCGCGGTGCATTATATTAGATATCATTTTTGGGGATTCAATTCTGTTAAGTAAGTCATTCATCTATGATTGATTCCATGAGAGGTTGTGGTAACTCACTAATTTCTCATGATTTTTGAATAGTGCACTTCGCACTCTTTGCATAGGGTGACGTTCACAAGGCTAAATAAGTGGGATTGAAACTGATGAAATGAATCACATAGTGTGAATCATCACTTTTGGGTCTTACACCCTGTAACCACCACTAACTAGGGAGTTTTCCCCACAATCAATTCTACTTAGCTTGTTACCCCATTTTCAAAACCTTAGCAAGCATTGTGCCTAATGAACCATTCAAGCAGAACTCCCTTCACTCTTACTATTTAAGTATTAATGGGTTTTCGCAGTGCATTATATTACATTTTCAATTGCGCTAAGTAAGTCATTCATCTATTACTATTTCCATGAGAGGTAGTAGTAACTCACTAATTTCTCATGATTTTTTAATATTCCCCTTAGCACTCTTGCATTGGCTCACAATGTGAAGAACTAGGATTGAAACTAGTTAAATGAATCACATAGTGTCAATCGTCACTTCCGGGCTTGCACAAGGTAACTAGGACTTGCACCCGGTAACTAGGACTTAGAAGGAGGTCACCCATAATGTTGCTAAGCGCGATTAAATTTGGAGTTTTCCCCACAATCAAACCCACTTAGCTTGCTACCGCATTTGGAAAACATTAGCAAGTATTGTACCTCATGAACCATAAGTAGAGCTCACTTCACTTTTTGTATTTAACTACTTAGAGGTTTTTCGAGTGAATTATATTAGATATTGAACTTCCTTAAGTAAGTCATTCATCTATCACCATTTCCATGAGACCTAGTCATTGAAAGAGTGATAAATGACTCACTTACTTATAGGAGTTGAATCCCAAAAAGTAATATCTAAAAATATTTTAATTTGAGAAATGTAATTTTTATTAAAATTGATAGATACCATATACAAATAATATTATTAATATTTTATGATATTTAATTAATTTTATGATAAATTTGTAATATATATATAATTAAATATGGATGCTAAATCAAATATTTCAATATAAATTTTTAATTAAAAAAATTAGCATCATCCCAACTAGGATATTATTACAAAATATTTTATTAAAGAGTGGAAACAACGATATTACATAAAGAATTTGAGGCCGACCATTTCAGGGAAGAATACTTTATAAACAAGAACGGCTGCATAGCAGCTAGTCCCTGCCTTGAGAGCAAGGAGGGATCCTATCCATAAGCACTAAACCAATCCATTGAAATTATATGCAATCATCCATCAAATATATAATAACCTTAAACCTATTTAATTAAAAATTTGAAATTTTTAAGCATATATGTTTTTTTTTAAGCATATACATCTATAAAGTCACTTTTTTTTAATTGTCAATTTTTGATTGAAAATGTAAATGAGCAATATTATTGGATTGGGATGCGAAACACATCTAACTTAGCTACATTTGTATTTAAACTTGACCGTGCAGGACGCAAATTCTCTTTTTTCATATTGCTCCTCCATGGCTACGACAGTTTATGCTTTGTTTAAGCTAAGTGGGTATGGAAGTCACGGCAGAATGTTTCTGTGCCTGGACGTTTTCAGGAAGAATAATATTAAACCAAGGAGAATTTTTAATCACTTTCCTGATGAATAGCCAATGGTTCCGATCTTTCGTCAAAGAAAGCATAGATATAGATTTTCGTGGATTGGCTTGTTGTGTGACTTCGCGGTCTGGTTCTGGATATGGTGGAAGACTGACTATTGCTTGAATTTTACTACTCACAATTTAAAAGAACTTATGAAGAACACATATTCGCCTACATATCAATTTCCCTGTTAAACAAGACGAGCTGGAGAGCAGCAAGTTCCTGCCATGGCTGAATAGTAGCATATTCCATCCGTCTACAATGAGATTGACTGCGCTGCAGAGCCCGTCCCATCCAGCAAGCAAGACCAGATATAGCAGCAGTATTTCCAATAGGGGATGATGTAGAAGTTGCAGGCTAGAGTGCACATCTCTTTACTTGTTTCTACTCGTACGGCTGCATCTTCGAGACTAAAACTATCCCTGTCATCATTTACAATCATTTGTTGTAAAGTACTCTCTAGACTAATTCCTCCTACTAAAATGAAGTTGGAATCAAACTAATTTTTACGTTTTTATAAAGAATATACATTGCAATCAGAATCTGTATAGGAAGCATACAGATTGTGTTTAAATACCATGCAAAGTATCCAATAAGCTGGACATAATAATAAGAACAATTTTCTGGGCCACTTGAATAATAATATCCCTCCTGTATGAAATTACTTTGAAACCGTTTAGAGTACAGGAAATGCCGGAAGATATATTGCTCAATAGACTGTATCAAATGCCATTGTTAAAGTCAATTACCTGAATGGTTAGCAAAGGATATTAATCAAGACACTTTCTCGCTCCACCTGAGGAAACGTAGCTATTAGATCCAGAGGCAACCTAAATCTCACTGTCATTCAATTCAATGAAATGAAAATAAGAGACAATGAAACTACTTTGTTTAAATGTGTCATTCTCATCTCAGTGTAGAAATAAAGTAAACCTCTATAATTGCTGGTAGGCACGTGCAGAACTGAGGCGTGGGATTAAACAGCGCAGATTCAGCATTTGGGACTTATCTGGAGCCATATTTTCGCTGGTTTTTAGAGGACTGAATACTCAAGAAAAGGACGCCATTTCGAGTTTCAGAGGCCTAGAAGGCAGGGACTACATTTCTAATTTTAGAGGCCTAGATATGTAGTTTAATGAGTTAGTTTCAGAAAGTGGCATACATCTTTGCATCAGAGCAGCTTCAACGAGAGCCATGGCTTAAATTACTAAAATATTATTAAAAATCGGCTCATCTGGACATTGTAAATGAAAAAATCTATTTGAAAAATCAAAATTCTAAATTAAATGACATGTGGAACCCACATGCTCCATTCCCCTAAACAACCATGCAAGACATGCAGGACGCCACGCTATGCTAGCTGGGCAAGTAAACAACCTCATATTGCAGAAAATGGAAGAGCACAAGAAATTTGATATAGACACATTACATTTCTGGAATTTGTTTGTATTTACTTTGTTGCAGTCATGAATTCTCTGCAGAGCTGTTGTAGCTCTCCTTCATACAAGCGAATCAGAAAGGACAGTTCAGGGCATGAGCGTGGGAAGCAAACATTCAGGGCATGAGTCATCGTGGGAAGCAAACATGGAGTCTGCTCATGCTTTTGGTCTCTGCAATGGTTTTATGAGACCTTTTTCCAGCGTGTTTCCAGTTATAATGGGGGCTTCCTGGTGAAAACTGAGATCTTGGAGCAAGGGAAACGTTAGTTAAAAGTGATGCTCTCGTGCTGGTTGTGTTGGTTTTTCTTGCTAGTTATTATTCCCACTAGTGATGCCCGTATGCTCGCGATGCTTGTTAATGGGGTCTCTTTCCGTATGGAGAAGCTATTTTGTTATTCCAGTAGTGCTTAACCAGTAGTGAAGGGTGTGCAGGGTCTGCATCCCGTCGAAAGCATCTCCTCATCTCCTCTACATGAGCTTCGGGTAACCAGATATGAACTGGTACCATAGACACTTTGACAGGGAAAGGAGCGGAAGAAGAAATCCATGGAAATATTTGGCGCCGCTCACTGGATATCCTCACAAACCGAGCAAAAGCAAAAGGGCCAAGCGCCGCCGCAGCAAGGTAAGTTACATAAAGAATATCACTCTTTCTCTTGGAATTTCGCACAACTTTATAAGTTAGGAACACATGTCCAGAAAATGGCTTAAAATGAAAATGATGGTTCAAGAAAACAATAAACTGAAAAAGGCTTAAAATGCAAATGATGGTTCAAGCAAACAATAAACTGGTTGCGACCAAAGAACCCTTGCTTAATTTCAAATACGGAACTTGACATTAAAAAAAACCTGGAATTTTACAGATTTTGAACGCAAACCTATAAATTTAGTCTTTTTGGCTCATTTTCCAGGGTAATTGCTATGGCCAAGTGGAAAGCTCCATGGCTACTATCAAATTGGTTGTGTAGGGATTTCACAATCTTATTAACTCAGATCCCTAACATTACAGCTCAAAATTGTCTACATCTGGGTGACATTTCACCAAATAAGAGATGCCAAAACAACTGGTTTCATACAAATCAAATGATCTCGCACCCACCAAATAAAATTTGGGAAAAACAAAACAATACCTGATGATGTTGATGAAAATGCAGGACTCTGAAATGGGATTTTCACCAAACAGTAGAACTATCTATGTATCTATCTCTGAGCTGGCGAAGCTGCTGCAATGAAAGGCCTTGTGGTGCTTATAGGCGGAGGCACAGTAGCATTGATATACATTTCTAGAAAAACAAAAGAATTTGATAAAATTTGATTCTTATTGCCAAGAAACCACTGGAACGCATTTTACAACTTACAAGTCGAAGACTGTCCATGCAACCCTGGCTTGTTGTTTGCTGTGCTTCCTGCTGCCATCGCTTGCCATCGCTTGCTTCTTTCTGTGCTTGCTGTTTGACCTGCTGTTGTGCTGCCGCCTGTGCTACCTAGCCTAGTCCTGCTAGTGCGGAACTGCACCTGCATGCTTAGTAATTATGCAATGGTAAGAAACAATGAAGAGGGGGAGGGCCACCTGAAACCCAAGTACAAGTGGCTACACGATATTGTACCACTAGCCCGGTTGCATGCAGCCTTCTTGATATTGACAATAATATTACAATAATATTACAAGTGGGACATGAAACAACAGAGTTTGGAGTACGTTGTTTTTTACAAATTAATTTGCAAACATAAAATGTTTGTGAACTAATGTTAGCATTAGTTAATACAAACCAAAAATTCTTTGAGAAACTTTGTATCAATGGACGTTTAACCTAGGTTCCAATAGCCCTTGCCTCGATATGAGGCCAAATAAGACGGCAAATAACCTGATTGGTGTTTGAAATTATTCCATAAATTTGATTCGTTAATAAAGTTTGAGATCATAAAAAGTTAGGATAGCCGGGACATAAATTAATGCTGGAGCATCGTAAACGATTACTATAGTCCCTGCCATGCCGCAGGCGGCAGGGACTAATAAAGAAGAAATGAACTTAACTATTCAGATCGTCCTAATCACGGGGAGCCATTTCACGATCTTTGCTTACTTATTTCGCTAACAACGCAGTAATTGTTCTGTCGAGGGAAGCGGGATGGAGGGAGGCAGTAAGTCGTCTGCTTGCACTAAAAGACTGATGAGTGATTTGAAGAGGATGAAAGGTGACGCCCCTGCGGGTGTTAGCGGAGCTCCGCGGGACGACAATCTTATGGTCGGGGATGCTATTATTTCCTGGTACGTATATTAGGGTATCTAGCATTTTTTTCATTAAATACGCCAGGGTTTAGACTTTCAAAAATTGGATTCATCTGAATACGCGTAGGTTTTTTGGTTTGATCAAGTAGGTGACTCACCTGTGCCCATAATTGTTCGCAGGCCTCCACAAACTCCATGGGATGGAGGTGAGTAGTTCTCCAATTAAAACTTTTCAGTTTTCTTCAGAGATTTCGGTTGACTGAACCTGATCAGTTTTCTATGGCAAATTGGTAGGCTTATTGAAGTTAACGCTGGAGTTTAACCAAGATTACCCTATCACACCTCCAAAGGTGAGGTTTGTATCGAACATGTTTCACCCCAATGGTAAATGTTGTCTATGCAGCGTTAAATTTCTTACTCTGCAGTAAATACAAATTGATCATTCATCATGTCTAGTAAATAATATTTGATCGTGCAAGAACAAATAAATCTGCCCCTCATCCTTTTAAATTCCTGCCAGGCATATCAGATCCAATGTTTGAAAGGCCTTTGGTAATCATCAGCGAAGTGATCTTTGGTTCGTCCAGTGCAGTTTATAACCATGGTGGTATTTGCTTGGACATTTTGAATAACAAGTGGAGCCCAGCCTATGGTGTTGCTACAATTCTCACTTCAATTCAGGTACATTTTGGTTCTGAGGTGATTTTCTTGATGTATATGGTTGTGGTTTAATGTGACTTTCTAAAAAGGAAAGAAATGCAAATTACAAATATTTTTGGCTGCAATATTATTGCTGATCAATCTTTATCTTTGTATTATGTGGGTGCAGTCACTACTGCGTGACCCAAATCCAAATTCTCCTACGAATCCAGAGGCTGCTCGATTATACTGTGGAGATCGCGAAGAATATAATAAACGGGTCGGGCAGGTTGTTTTAGAGAGCTTATCAAATATACAACAGAAAAAATAGGTTTTCACAGTTATCAGAGTTTTTTGATTTGGATTGTTTGGTTAAGTAAGATTTTGTAGATTCAGATATACTTCGTCATTCACGCTATAGAAGTTATTAAACAAAATTTTATATTTTCACCTTCTTCTTTTTTTCAAACTAAGCTCTTGAATCATTTTTTGAAAATGTTTAAAAAATAATTAAAAAATTACAGCTGTCCGTTTAAATAATGATCACGTTCTTGAAAAACATTTGTTATTTTTGTATAGTAGGATGTCTGGTCAGAGAGTGCATTTTCAGTTCTTATCAAAAGTTACCCAAAAAGGGATGTCAAGTCAGGTTACGATGAACATTAAGTTAGAGGGTTTGCGGAAATTTAGCCCAGAGTAATGCATTACCAAATTTGGATTTTTCAGATTGTGATTTTGGAATTTTCTTCTAGAGTTCAAGAATTCTAATTTTGGGATATTTGAAGTTATACTTCTATTTATAGAATTTATCTTGAGTTGATTAATATGGAATTTTAATTTTTGATATATATTACAATTTATCTAAGAATATATGGATTTGTATTCTAGTCTTGTGGTATTTGAAATTGTATTTTTATCTATAGAATTTGACTTGATTTGATTAATTTGGAATTCTGATTTTTGAAATATATTAGAATTTTTTAGAGTATATGAATTAGTAGGACTTCTATTTAGTTATGTTGAAATGTAAATAAAATGAAAAAAGAAATCAGAAAAATTATAAAAATATAAAAAATATGTTAAATTTTTTAATTATCTAAAATAATAAATAATATAATCATTTATTTAATAAATTTCAATCTATGCTTTCTGATTAAAATGGATTATATGCTGAAAACTGTGATTAAAAATCCCCTTAAAATAAAGAAATAATGCTGGCTTATATTTAGGAACATACAAATAAGCTTAAAATAAAGAAATAATGTTGGAACATACAAATAAGTTACATGAATATTAATTTTCATGATATCATTTGAAAGAAAAAGGACAACTAATATATTTAGATGGTTACAAATATACAAAGATGTTAAAAGATCTAATTTTATTATTAGAATTAGAAGCGGCAATAATTTTAAGTGACAATAATTTTAAGGCAAAGAACTATTTGTGAAGTAAATCAATGAAACTAATCATTTTGAACTAATCATTTTGGAGGTAATGATTACAAAATTATTTGTTTGGGTGAATGACTACAAAATTATTAAAAACTTTCAGTGAAACATTTTTAAAACTAGAAATTGCACCACATGTTGCAAAAGAAACGTCTTAAGGCAATAGCATAGGAAAGAGTAGCCTAAAAGATATAAGATGTTGCAGAGAAGGAGCTATCCTGAAGTAATGAAAGGAAAATTTTACTTCCATGGAAGCACATCATGGAGGTTTCAAATATATTGATGATAAGAGTTATCAACCAGAAAGATACATTTCTTAAACTCTAAAGCCCCTTCTTGATTGAAAACATACTAAATTGATAAGATATAGCTGAAGAGGAATAATTTAAAAATTTCTTGGCACAATTGTTACATAATAATTTAATGCACAACTTGTATAGCAGTAAATGTCAGCTTGCAACAAGAATGTATGAAGAGGTGGCTTTCATCACTTCAAGAGCAGTAAAAATAAGGCTATTAAGAGAACAACTCCAACACCAAGAGATATCTGGTATCATTTATGGAATTGGTGAACATGTCTTGTTTTGTGGTGTTGGCTACTCAACATAACTTTCATCAGTTCAAGAGTAGTAAAAACAAGTTTATTGAGAAAACAAATCTAGCACTGAGAGAGATTCGGAAGAAAATGTTGAATTGGTGAACATGTCTTGTTCTACAGTGTTGGATATTGGGCATAGATTTCTTGATATTGTACACAAGACTTTAAATTTGCATGTAGCTTATACTACATTAACCGTGAAATTGTTATCCTTTAGGGCACACTTTCCATAACATTTTTAGAAAAAATTACAATAGAGTATCACATATTTCTTATCATATCTAAATTTTCATATAAGAAACAACTACCTTGTGCCTCATAGTTTAAATTTCTGCAAGGAGGAGGAGGGGAGGAGTGTCAAGGTGCAAGCTAGAATAAGAAGAGAAAGAAGAATATTTTTTGGGACTTGAGATAGATTCATTCTTTGCACATCTAGAGTAAAGCTTAATAAAACAAAACTCACCATACTTTAAATTTTTGAAATAAATATCTTAAAAATTAGAATATCGATTTAATTCATTTTAATCAATTACACATTTAACAATATTCATTTAAAAAATACAAATACAAATTACTATTTTAAATAAAAATGTTATAACACATTTAACTATATTCATTTAAAAAAATAGAAATACGAAGTACTATTTTAAATAAAAATAGTACAAAGAATCACATTAATTACCATGGCCCTACTGTACATTCATCTTATTACTTATGTTTGTAACTTTTTCTTAATCACATAGTGTCAATTTTTTAAAACTATAATTTACTAGTCTCACTTTTTATAGCTTTAAAAAAGAGTATGTATGTAGTTACAAATTGTTATGTAGTTACAAACTATTTGCTCAGCATAAATTATGTCTAATTTGGAAATTAAAAAAAATCACATATTCTAAAAAATTTCATTATTAATTTAATATTGTATATTTTAAGAAACTCTACTTATGAATAATAAAACATATGTAACATAAATAATATATAACAAAAAAGCCATGTATTTTTAGAATAATAAAATAGTGGTAACAAAAATAATATAGAACAAGAAAAACTATGTATATTTGGATGTATGAAAATTTTGATGCATTTTGTTAAGTAAATTTTTTAAACAATAATGGTTATAAACATTTAAAATTTATTTTATTAAATAATTAGTTTAGATCTATATTATTTATGAGATGGATCAATTCTCTAGGCCATCTTCTTTTCCCTCTTTAAATAAATTACATTCCACATGAATACCATGGGCTGTTTTTATAGTTTATTATTATTTTATTTTATTATTTTTATTTTTTATTGTATTTTAACCTTGTTAAAATGTTCATTACATTATTTCAATCTCTTTATTTACTTTACTTTTATTTTTAATTTTGTATAATTTGACATAGCCAAAATGTTAAACATGACATTACAACATTTCTATCATACGATGTTGTAGAGATTTCAATCGTCTAACATGGCCTAAAACATTTCAATTGTCTAACATTTGATCCAATGGCTCAAACATGGATAAAATGGCAGCTAGGGGAGTTTTTTTCAAATAACAACGTCGTCAAAATAATAAAAAATAGAGCTCATTTAGACAACAAAAAAAAAAGGATGAAATTGCATTTTTGGATATTATTTGTAAATAACCCTATCTAAATTATATTTGGATATTACTTGTAAATAAATCTATATAAATAATTATAGGTAAGGAGACAACACAAATTGATAAATTTTATGAAAATATTAAAAATATATTTGAAAGAATTTTCTATTTTAAATTAGGGTTTTAAATTTGTACAATTTTTTTTATAAATATTGGGTGGGATTAGATATTGATTGTTGTGACAGAAATATGATAATTATTGAATGGTTGGGGAGTATTTTTTAAAATTAGTAATTTGTGTATATAGATATTATAAATATATAATTAAAAGAAATACTAGAAGAATCAGTTGCATGGACTAAGAGTTATAGGTTGGGAGGAACCTGTTAGATTGTTATATACGTGTTATATAGTGTATAATTATTTTTTCTATAATAAAGAAATTATTGTGATCATATTGATATTTAAGATTAGTAATTAGTAATATTAGTTTAAAAAACATAAAATGAACCGGAATTAAGTCTGTAATTATCTGGAAAAGTTATATGAATATTAATTTGATCTAGAGAGTATCAAATTTAACTATTAAAATGCATAAATACTACTTAGTAAATGATTTGTTTGGTAGGAGTGAAGTGAAATATTGAAGTCCCTATAGATTATTTATGTAACATAAGTAGTGAACTAGTATGAGTAGTGATTGTAGTCACATGATATTTGAAAAATAAAACTAGTAAGCATGCATGTGTGCACCATTGGAAAAATGATTGGTCCTATTAGTTGAGTTTTCCACCAAAGTAGTATCACCACTTGGTAATAATTATCTATTAATTTTTCTTAAATGAAATCTTGAGCATAAAATCAACAAAGAAGATAATCGAGGCTTATTAATGGATACAAAGGACATGAATTTTCATAGTATGTAGTTCATAGTAATTTGTTTATTCTACCATGTTGATAGTTAGCTCCAAAGAATTTGATGAATAGAAAGAAAGATGCTCTATTTTGTCCCTTTGAGCTTTTCTTTTCAGCTAAGAGTAAGATAGGATAAATCCAACTCATATAGTTTCAAAAATTCTCTAGCTTCTTGTAGAAATAGAGCTAAAAAATTAAGCATTATAAGTGCAATCATTCTAAGATATATCATTCTAAGACTCTCTATATTTTCCTTTTTATCTTTCCTTTTGAGCTAAAAGTAGCATAGGATAAATACAACTCACAAAACTTCTAAAATGATCTTCCCCTATGGAGTGGAAACAACGATGAATTTTCAAGATATTTGCAAGCCTCGAGGTTCAAAACTTCATGAATGTGCAAGGGAGAAAAGATTCTAAATTTTTTTTGAGAAAAAGGTACTCAATGGTAATTTGCCCTATCACACCTCCAAAGGTGAGGTTTGTATGGAACATGTTTCACCCCAATGGTAAGTGCTCTCTATGCAGCGCTAAATTTCTTCGTGTGCAGTAAATACAAATTGATCATTCATCATGTCTATTAAATAATATTTTATGGTGCAAGAACGAATAAATCTGCCCCTCTTCCTTTTAAATTCCTACCAGGCATATCGGATCCAATGTTTAAAAAGGCCTTTGGTAATCATCAGCGAAGTGATCTTTGCTTTGGACATTTTGAATAACAAGTGGAGCCCAGCCTATGGTGTAGCTGCAATTCTCACTTCAATTCAGGTACATTTTGGTTCTGAGGTGATTTTCTTGATGTATATGGTTGTGGTTTAATGTGACTTTCTAAAAATGAGAGAAATGCAAATTACAAATATTTTTAGCTGCAATATTATTGCTGAACAATCTTTATCTTTGTATTATGTGGGTGCAGTCAATACTGTTTGACCCAAATCCAAATTCTCCTGCGAATCCAGAGGCTGCTCGATTATACTGTGGAGATCGGTAAGAATATAATAAAAGGGCCGGGCAGGTTGTTTTAGAGAGCTTATCAAATATACAACAGAGAAATTAGGTTTTCACAGTTATCAGAATTTTTTGATTTGGATTGTTTGGTTAAATAAGATTTTGTAGATTCAGATATACTTCGTCATTCACGCTATAGAAGTTATTAAGCAAAATTTTATATTTTCACTTTTTTTTTTTGCAAACTAGGCTCGTGAATCATTTGTTTATAAGGTTTAAATAATAATCAAAATTTACAGCTGCCAGTTCAAATAATAATCACGTTCTTGAAAAACATTTGTTATTTTTGTAGAGTAGGATGTCTGGTCAGAGAGTGCATTTTCAGTTCTTATCAAAAGTTACCCAAAAAGGGATGTCTGGTCAGAGAGTGCATTTTCAGTTCTTATCAAAAGTTACGCAAAAAGGGATGTCAAGTCAGGTTACGATAAACATTAAGTTAGAGTGTTTGAAGAAATTTCGCCCGAGTAATGTATTACCAAATTTGGATTTTTCACATTGTGATTTTGGAATTTTCTTTCAGAGTTCAAGAATTCTATTTTTGTGATATTTGAAGTTATAATTGTATTGATAAAATTTTCCTTAATTTGGAATTCTAATTTTTGATATATATTACAATTTCTCAGAGAAAATATGGATTTGCATTCTAATTTTGTGATATTTGAAATTATATTTTTATCTATAAAATTTTACTTGAGTTCATTAATTTGGAATTCTGTTTTTTGAAATATATTAGAGTTTCTTTGAGAATATATGGATTAGTAGGACTGCGAAATGTAAATAAAATGAAGAAAGAAATCAGAAAAATTATAAAAATATATAAAAAATTTAAAATTTTTTAATTATTTAAAAAAATAAATAATATAATCATTTATTTAATAAATTCTAATCTATGATTTCAGACTAAAATGGATTATATGATGAAAAATGTGATGAAAAGGCTCCATAAAATAAAGAAATAATGTTGCCTTATACTTAGAAATATACAAATAAGTTACAGGAATATTAATTTTCATGATACTATTTGAAAGAAAAAAGACAACTAATACATTTTGAATGGTTACAAATATACTAAGATTTTAAAAGATGTAACTTTATTATTAGAATTAAAAGTGGCAATAATTTTAAGGTAAAGGATGATTTGTCAAGTAATTCAATGAAACTAATCATCTCTTTTAAAGTATTAAAAATATGCTACAGAGAAGAAGAAAAAGAAAAAAAAATATCTAGTTGTTTGGAGGTAATGATTACAAAATTATTTGTTTGGGTGAATGACTAAAAAATTATTTAAAACTTTAAATGAAATATTTAAAAAATAATAATAAAAAATAGTGCTCATTTAGACAAAAAAGAAAAAAGAAAAAAAGAGAGATGAAATTGCATTTTTGGATATTATTTGTAAATAACCCTTTCTAAATTATATTTGGATATTATTTGTAAATAACTCTATAGAAATTATTATAGGTAAGGAGACTGCATAAATTCATAAATTTTATGACAAATATTAAGAATATATTTTAAAGAATTTTATATTTAAAATTAGGGTTTTAAATTTGTACACTTTGTCGAGGACCAGTTTAATGGACTCGGCATCCCAGTGCCCAAATAGTCTATATAAACATGCAATTGCTCTTTATAGTGACCCTCTGGTTTTCACTTCATACACCAAACTTATGAATTTATATCAGATCGAACCTCCTTCCCATTATTTAGAACCCGGAGCTCCATATTCAAGCTCGCGAACTGAGTTTGAATTTGTTTCACTCCTATGCTTGTATGAGCTACTAGGGATGCTTCAAGCTTCATTGTGATCTCCAATGCTTTTTCCTCAGTTGCAATCTTCTCTTGTGACAATAGAAATATGAGATGAGGAAAGAAGACAACAATGAACCATTCCCTATACTTTTCATCCAAGATCTTGAAAATAATCTTGCTCAATAGTTCATTAAACCTTTGATTTACCTCGCATAGGGTCTAAGTAGACAACTGCTTAATTTCTTTGATATCTGTGATACACTTGGAATGCGACTTTGGTTTCTTGAGTTCAACGTTCAACGCGATCATGGTCTCAGCGAAAGAATCATTTGCATTTGTCATAACATATTTCATGTACCAAGACAATGCTATATCTTGCAGTGTTGTAACCAACTACGCTTTCTTCATATTTTCATTTGTAACATTCTCCAAACTCCATATCATATCGCTTCTACCAGAAACTAAAATTGTTCAGGATCATATGTTCCGTTGAACATAGGCATCTTTGGGGGTTGGGTCATGATGAATGAGGGAGGTGGAGGTGGAGGGAAATAATGGGATGGGGTGATGATGGGGGTCCAAGGTTGGGGAATCTCCACAGTTCTTTTCTAACTTTCATATCTCACCGAAAAATTCTCGGGGTGGAGGTACTACTTTCTCCTTTTTTAGACCGAAACGACAAATAATATTTTGTTTCAACATAGATACCCCACCCTATTCTGAATCTTTTACCGCTACACATAATACCCAGTTCTATTTCATCAAAAAAAAATATGATCACATCCATAATATACCTTTTTGACATAATAGCACTCTAATCGAGAACCTCGTTGAATTCAAGTACTTACTGCTAGGGCCTTTAAATAACTTGCACTATGCTTCACTATAAGACACAGAAGTATCGATCGTGAAGTTAGTGATAAACCCTCAAAGGATACTATCTATCCAATAATAAATAGCCCTCACGGTCTCGTTATTAGTTTTTTTCAGCTTCTCAAATAGATATAGGCTCCACATAGTCAGCTTATTATTGCACTGAACCATCAGCAAAACTAGTCTTGATATCCACTCGTACAAATCACTAGCAAATGATGCGAAAAAAATCTCGTACTAATATATATATATATATATATATATATATATATATATATATATATAGGTATATATAGGTATATTTCTCTAAGAAATGTTCAGTGGAAATGCACGAGCTTTTATTTTCTTGCACAATAAACTCGCGTTACTTTAAACCAACCCAGTCGTCAATCTCTTTCCTAGACATATTCCACATCCAGCTATCCCTTAGTCAGATCTCGGTCCTGGAAATGGGACCATTTGTTGGCCTGATGGGGCCGAGACCCAGGTTCAATGTGACTGCACAGAACAACAAAGCCCACTATTACTGGCCCTTTTGGCAATGACCTGCTTGTGCATTTCGAAGTCTCACCCGAGGCACTACAGGGGGATTCTAGAGGGATAGAGGATCATATATTTTGGCATTTTCCTTCTTAATAGAGCTTCATAGGTCATATCTATAAATAATACAAGTGTTTTTCAAAACATCTGTTGAAATTTCTAACATACTGCACGATCTTACTTATTCATGGATTTAACAAAGTAAACAACCATAAACTAGACTGCCCTTTTTAATTACAAATCAAAACCCTTATTTAGGACAGATATTCATAAACAATAAGTAAAATCAAACACATCGATGGAACTCAGATATATCTAAGAGTTCTTTCACTAATAGCAACATCCTTCTCATACATCCAGTTTCACCCTGCGCACATAGCTACAGGTCCCTACTCACACAGATGCAGGTGTTTGTGAACACCATTGCAGGAGCCTTTCCTCGAACCCAAAACACAGACTCTCTCTCAAAAAAATATTACATCCAAATGCATCTCATCGGATTTATCGTTAAATCTTACTTGAGACCTGTATCAAGACTCCTTATGTAGGTTTGGTATTTACAATACCATGGTCTGAAAACCATGGATAGAGTCCAAAATTCATAAAATTGTCCCATCCCATTACATAATAAGAAGCTTTGACCCACTCCAAAGCCCCTAAGACTCAAAATATACTTTGTGTTTCAAGATTCTCTCCTAGATCTGTGTAGTATTTCTATGTTGCTTACTTCCCGGGGATACCATCTCGAAGAGCTTGCAGGTGTGATTTCCTATCTGGTTTGTGAATTCATGTTGCATACATGAGTGTGTTTGGTTGTATTGTTGTCATTGGCATGGGTTTGGCTAGGTGTGACAATGTTTTCATCCTTTCCTTTCAATTTGTGGATATCCATTGTGTGAAATGTTTATTTAATTAACTTGAGATTTGGATTTCTAGATGGTTTTGTAACTGGGTGAGGTAGTCTTTGAAAAATTTCGAAGGACCTTGGAATCCCTTGACGAGTTTTGGTGGGATTGCAATAAAGAGTTAGGGATTGTGGTAAAGATATTTTTGGTCAGGAGTGATTCCTTGAATGATTTTTTGGGCATTGCAGTAAATTGTGAGGCTAGAAGTGGTTTAATCTCCCAGAAGCCCTGCCTTTTTTCTTCTTGATTTTGGACATGTGATCCCTTGACTGATTTTTTAAGGGATCATGGTAGATCCTATGGGTGGATGTGGTTCAATATACAATAAGCCCTATTTTTTGTCTTGAATCCCACATTTATGATTGGAATACAACATAAGGGTGATTGGATGAATGAAAGAATTGGTTCAACACAAACTATGGTCGGGTGGTATGTGTAAGTCCCTGACTTGGTTAGGTTTTGAATATGTTAATAGGATCTCTTTTAATATTATGTTTCATGGGTCATAATACTTGTTATTATGTTTATTCAATGGTTGTTCTATCATGGTTATTATTTTTTTTATATGTTGGTTATAAGGGTGGTTTCATGACAAATTCTAATTATGGCTATTGATATGTTTTATTTGTTGATGAATGGTTAATGAATGCATGAGCTATAAAATGTTATTATAGCTATTTTGAGAGGGATTTATACCTTCTCAATGATTATTAGATAAATATAAAACTCCTATGTTTATATATGAATTCATGACCTGTATATTACATGTTTTCAATATGTTTAACAAAAGATGTATCATGATCTTAGAAATCTAGGTTAAGTTCTGCCATCAAATTTGTATATCTGTCATTAGTATTATGTCATTATTGAATATCAAAAGTTATAGGAAGTTATGGTTAGTGGTATAGAGGATGACCTGGAATTTATTCCCAAAATCTGGGACCATTTGCTCCTAACTACAAATTTAGGCTTGCAACTGCATGGATGTAATCTGTTATGAAACAAGCTCACAAAATAGAAGAAAATATAGATCAATGACTTAGAAATAAAACTATTTGAGGGGGAAATCTCCTTTATATTACATAAATGAAAAATTCTTGGATGATACAAATGAGAAAACCTCCTTTCTATATATGGGAGTCCAACGGGTGGCAATATAATCCTAGACGACATAACAATAACATTGTAAGGGAATGAAAATAACAATAGTTGGCTTATATGGGGCACAATGTAATGTCCCTAAATTTCTTCTTTTAAAAATAGATAGCTAAAGACTGTAAGGGTCAAAGTGGACCCCAAGGAACATATTTATTGTGGATATATTTTATTAAATTAAATTAATAAAATAAAATAGAAATTAATGTGCAAAGAATAGATTATGATTAGAGATCTGAAAACCAAATTCATGAGGATGGATAAGGTTGTAAGACTTTTCCAGTCTTCCAAAAAACTTTCGAAGAAATAAATTTAATACTAAATTTGGATTCGAGAGAAAAATCTAAAAAATTTCCCTAGTAAAGAGGAAATTACTGGGAAGAGGTGGAATAAAGCAAGAAAGCAAAAAAATTAGCTTTAAAAGTACCTTTGTGGAAGAAACAAATGGAAAGCCTAGGCACACATGAAAGCAACATCCTAAATTAACTGGACGCAGTTAAGGGAAAAATTCTAGGGAAAGCAAGCTTAAATAAGCTGATTCAAGATAGACAAAGTGTTGTCTATCATTGAAGGAAATGATCTCTACTCAGGGGTGAGTTGTGGATATAGAGCTCTAAGGTTGGGAGGAACCTAGTCTACCTTAAGTGGTATGCACAATTAATTTGTTTTGTTTTAAATTATACAGTAGTTCGGTTATGAGTTACTTTGAGTAAAAGAGTTAGATCTATATGAAGTTATGTATCTAGATAGGTGTTTATATTATGAAAGTTAGGTGAATTAGAAGCAAGTGTTGGAGGTCTATACATTTAACAGGTTGACTCTAATAAAACAATTCATCTTGTGTTTTTGTACATACATTATGATATAGAAGACCAAATCTCAGAATGTCTAAACTTGGTATATGGGTTAGATCTGAGGTTAGGTACCTCACAGGAAATTGATATTTTATTAATAGAAATTAGTATTAAGTTACTAAAGTATACGTTTCATTATAAAACAAAATGAATATACATGAAAAATAAATGTATGTATGGCATAGTGAAAGAAAGTTTTGTACTATATATTTAACCAAACTCTGGATTATATGGAAAATAAATGCTAAACTAGAATTCATTAGACAAAAGAGCTTATACATAAATATGTTTTAGAGGATATTGTTATACTAGAACTGTAAGTGAAATTAAATTAGAAGATAGAATATTCTGGTATTTTAATCGAAAGTAAAGAATACTAGAATATACAGGTCAACAAATATATATGAAGAAGTGTAAGTAAATGTAAGACACTGTAGTACTATTTTGAAAAATATTTCCATTGACTGCAAAATCTTTATATAGAAAGAAATGAACTTTTGGTTGCACGAAAATTATTCAGACAGTCGAAATGTAATATTAAACTAAATAATAACATAATATTCATGGAGAAGATGGCATTTATACATTATGTACTCAAACAATATTAATGGATCAGTCCATAGAATACATATTTATGAATGATTCAATATGTAAAATTTATAATTTAACAAGATCTAGTTGTAAAACAGTTTATACATAGGACACTTATTTCCTTGAAGGAAAGAGTAAAGACTAAATGAAAACAACGTATGAAGGGGGCTGCAAATGAGAAATAACCAGATGTATTTGAACCCACCAAGATAGGAGTCCAAGGGTGAGAAGCTAGTAACAAGGAACCATGGAATTATACCAAGTCCGAAAAGTAAGTTATGTATTGACATACCTGCACATGGACGAAGTTGGAAGTCAAAGTCTGAGATGTAATAATGGAAATGAAATTTTTATAGATATGTAAATGAAGTAGAATTTAAATAACTAAGAAATTAGTTAAGTAACTTATGAAAATGCATCGCCACCCTTACCTGTATTTAACAAACAAGCGAAATTAGTATTTGTGCAGAACATCAAACCTTAACAACCATTCTTGAGATTTTGGGTGACAAAAAAGAAATGTATAAGAAATTTCTAAAATGCACAAATATAGTAAGATAAAAAACTTGGGTAACAACAATGAGAACATTTAGAAGTATAACAGAGGAGAAATATGAGCATGAATAACTGAAATAGAATATTAAAAAGAGAATCTCTGAGTAAGAGATGAAACAACGAGAGTGCTCAAATTAGAAGACTTAGTAATAAATTTTAAGTGAAAAGTAATGAAAGAATAGTTCGATTTGTACTCCGGTAGAAGAAACAAGACTGAGAATTCAATTATGGGAGGTTTACGATATCCTAAAAGTCAATTTTACACACAGCGAACTAATTACCCATTGTGAAGTCGACAATCATAGGAATCGGCATAGAGCAGTAGGAAGCTAGGTGGCCATTCCTACATCCCAAAGAATAACTGTGAGAGGAGGTTGACAGATGGAAATTATAATATAATTAAAAGTATGAAGTAGAAATAAAACTGTGTATAATTAAAATACACATTTCTATACTGTGAAAATATACTGTCAGAATTTTTCCCCAAGGAATTTCCAATCCAAAAAATTTCCCTATGAAATCTGTATATTTTAATGAAAGCTAAAAGAATTAACTTAGCAACAAAATTCTAAGAGATTACGATCTTATCTACAATTAGGAAAACGACGAAACTGTGAAAATAATATTACCGAATACCGTTCAATTCTGGCCAGAGCCATATAGACATATTCCACAACACAGTCATGTTCCCAAAAATCTTGAAGTCTGAACGAAAACATCAAATTCGAAGATGGGCTATAGATGAATACATTTGAGAGGAATTTCTTACCCAGGTGCCGCTCTAGGAACAAAACGAGTGTACCTCATGTCTTTTGGCCATGGACATAGAGAAATTTGGGTTAAATCAAGGAATACTCAGCAAATGGATTTTGAATTTAATAGTAATAAGATGCAAATCCGAAATATCTGAGAAAGTGATTACCCTCTTATAAACTTAAAAGACAAAATAGAAATGGAAGAGTTCAACAAATTCTTTCCTGGTAAAATCAGAAAAAACTGTAATAAGAAATTAAATCTTAGTGTGAAAGAATGAGGATACATATCAAGCCATGAGTAGAAGGATGAGTAATTACCACAAAGAGGATAACGTATTATGTGGAAATCATCTGGGAGGGATATCGATTGCAGAATTCCATCGATGTCCTCGGTCGGTTACGAAGCTCCTTGCGTTGCATAGGTGAATCCTGAAGACTATGGCTAGAGTTAGGTTGAGAACCTAATGAGAAATATTGTAAACCAAAAACGAAACTTCTTATACAGATTTAATACCTAAGTGGAATATAAATCTCTACCGTCCACGCTTCGATGAATTGGGAGTCCTCCCTCAGATCATCACCTCAATAACGGGATGGGAGGGCCACGTGAAGAGGTACTAAAAGATTTAATGTCGAAGCATTCCTAAAAATTTCACCAAATCTGTTTTGGTGCATCGACATACGAAGTAGCTGCTTAAAATTAATGTCTGATAGAAATGAAACCTCGAGAAGATCAGTTACGAATTACAATTGACTGTCAAATAAATAATCCTATGTGGGTAGGATGGTTTCATTTAAACCTATAATCCCATGGTGTATAATATAAGGTTTTAATAATATGGTTAGGGATCAATAGAACCCGATGGTACGATTTTAGTACATAAGGGTTTCGAATTGAAACATACCTATAGTGTCAAGTTATGAAGCCATATAAGTTAAGTGAGGTTTCAATATACAGTGATGAATAGAGTATAAAACAAGTAATCGATGCCCATAATTACAAGAATACATGGATTAGTTTTAAATAGTGTTACCAACATTAATATGATGTTTATAATTAGTGTAGGTATATTGTAAAACAGGTTAAGGTGTTGGGGAATTTGTATCATAAATCGAATTTCCAAGATAAAAGATACCTTAAGATTATCAAACAATTTTTATGGAGGAAATAAAACCATATGAGTGCCAAGTGTATATTAGGAGTATTCAGAATTATAGGTTGAAAGGATGCATAATTACTTTTATTCTTATTGAGGGTGAATGAAAGTTAACTCCAAGATTTCTGAATATTAACTAGCTTAATGACATAAGTTAATAACTAGTTATTGTTCGAAGTTAGATAGAAACATGATATTCATAAATGAAAAAGGGAAGTCTTATGAATATATCAATTTCACATTTAGTAAGAAGAACATAATATATCTTAAAGGAAATTGTAATTGACAATGCGACAAGTTGAAAAATATCAGCGAAAGAGTAAATAGAAACATAGAAAAAATATTGTTAGTGACAAAAGTACGTTGGAATACGCCAAATGATATTCTAAACAAAATAATAAGTTCAAAATAGCACTATAATTAGACGAATTTTTTTTTGTCGAAATAGGAGGTGTTACAAATGGTATCAAAGCCCATATTAAAACACTAGGGAAAAATGTGTGCTCACACCTTGTTAAATTTAATTTTTACTAATGTTCAAATTCATGTACAGTGAAACAGTGCTAAACCATACAGCTGTGAACCATGAGTGAAGGGAATTATTTGTATGTGGATCTAGATAGTGGAGAAAACCCAGCAGATCCAAATGCCCCATTGATGGTTATGATGCATCGAATGCAAAGAAAAATGATGCAACTGAAAAAACACAATGAAAGGCTATGTTTAGCTAGTGAAGAGAAAGACAGGTTAATAACAGAATTTACCCCCCAAAACAGCCACAAAGGTGAAGGTTCTAAGAAAAGGAGAAGGGGAACTGTAAATTACTCAGAATATTGTAAGGAAGATGATGGCTCTAGACAACAGTCTAGGAGGAATAAGGAATTACCGGGTGAATTCTGGAAAGTTTAATTAATCCTTCCTCCTATTATGGAGAGAGGGAGGATTATATAGAAGTTGGGCTTCTAAAGAAAGTATAAGAATTTAAATGGTAAAGTAAAATATGAAAGTATGAAAACAAGTGACAATGGTGCATGTATGCTTCTAACTTAATATATTAATTATAAGGAGATATGTGGCAATGTTACGAAGGTTGATTTCTCATGGTAAATTGAGAAATTCACAATATATGTTAAACATAATATAAAGTAATATAGAATACCAAGATACCTTTACCTCCATGAGACATCGAAAGAGTTGTATAAAGGGTCTAATTCATATCATAAATTCATATGGTTAGCGAAATATAAAGATAGGTATTATAAAACATAATTGATTATAATTAAAGTGGATGTGAAGTTGGTCAGTATTATTAAACAATTCAACTATTAAAATATAAAATTTCCATGGAGAATAAGTAAGTAATAACTCCTCAACCTTAGAATCCCACGTATACATTTGCGGTGGAGATTCGGTAAAGGGAAGGTTCCATAAATGGAATAATGATGATATATTTAAGTTGAATGTCAGTAAAAGAATTAAATAGATAAATGAAAAGAGGTAATTGTTATAGCAAGGCAAATTTAGGGTGATGTAAACAATTGCCTACCTAATAGCTATAAGGAGATTGATGAGGAATTTTATCTCCTAAATTTCGTAAAACCAGTAATATTGAAATCTACTAATTAACAAGAAAAAGACTGATGACAGATGTGGAGTGGAAGGACCAAAAATTTGAGATTTAAACCTCTTGAAAGTTCAAGGTAGGAATATTCAACCACTTATCGTGGATTAAATACTTTGAGAAAAAAATTCCTCAAGAAATTTATACATAATTGAAATTTTATAGACATACTATCAGTAGAAGTATAAAAAAAAAAATCTCTTGTAATAAAAGTGAAAAAAAAATTATAGACATGCATGATAAACAACCTATTCTAGTTGATGAACATAGATGTGGGTTAGCAAAATAAAGAAAGATACCAGCAAGTTGGAATTGTATACAGAATTGTCATAAAAGATTTCCAAATATTTGTGAAAGGTAAACAAGTATAAAGAGCTTTGGTTAGAGTTAAATGTTTCAGTTATCGATTCCTATGCGGTGGTAATAGGAATAAACTAGGTAACCAACAATAAGGACCTACCAAATTACTGAGAGAAAATACTACAGGGTATCTATGGTGATGGAAAACTAGTGGTATTAAAAATACCAACAAGAAAAGGCTAAAAAAACTATTCTGTAGAATTAACACAGCAAACTGAAAAATAGAAAGAAAAAAAACTGTTAGGAAACTTACCAGTCAACAGATAGAGTAAGGAGGTAGTCCCAAAGAAAATTCCTCGTATATTTTCCTAAAGGTAATGTTGATTCTTAAATGAAGTAAAACCATGTGTTACACCAATCCGTAGAATATATAGGCTGAATAACCAAATATTGTAAGAATTAAAACTACAGCGATAAAAAGTTGTTGAATAGAAACTATGTAAGACCAAGTATATCTCTATTGGGAACACTAGTAATGTTGGTTAAAAAAAATGTTGGGACCTTCAGAGTAGGCATATACTACTGAAAACTGGATAAACCAATGTTCAAGAATTAATATTATCAGGATAGATGGTCAATGATCTATCATAAAAGGAGAATTAAAGAAGAATTGTATAAAGAATAATATAAAATAAGTATGAACTAGAATTTCTAAGGGATAGGATGGATAATATTTTTCTTCTTCAGGTGTCAAGTAAAACAGAATATATAGAATAGTTTAGAATTCTCTTACAATTCTGCAAAATATAGAGGAGATAAATGACATGATAGACTTAACAAAAGGGAATTTTATAAAAATCTCAATGGTTAAGTTGTGTCAAGTGAGACGAAGGAGTAGTGGATGGAGGAAAAGCTCAAGTAAGCATGAACTAATTTGAAATCCTGATACTTCCACCATGAAATTTACCATGGATATTGAAAAAATAATAGAAGAGATGGGTAAAGAAATTTTTAATCTTATCTTATACAAACAAATCTATCCACAGCAACAAGGAGAGGAAAAACGAATAGACCATAAAATGGTCAAAATAGCTTGAACAGTTAAAAGACTTAAACTACTCCTGTTTTAATATTTTAACCCAATTTGAAAAATGGTAAGTGATACTAAGGCTTGGACAAAAGCATTAGACATTATAGTTATTGGAACACCTAATCCTCAATGGGTAGGTGTGGAATGCGAAAAGTCACAATGGAGTCCAAGTGACCTTGGAATGTGAAACCAAGATTCACACCATTGTACTATAAATGTACATCGTTGTATAATGGAAAATAAGAAAGCCTCGCGCTTATCCTTCATTGTGCGTTGAATCTCTTGTGTGTGTGTTCATCCTTCTCATACACCATGTGTGTCTTAACATGGTGTTTAACATGGTATCAAAGCTGAGACGTCCATAACCAACTCAACCTTGAGTGAGCCATTTGTGTTTATGGCCTGTGCATATCTGCAAAAATTCTTGGCATTTTTGCAGCACTCAGAGATTTTTATAGCAGACATTTTTCCCCATTCAGAAATTTGTTTTGAGAAGGAGTAGCATTCAAAAATTGGTAGCTTTTAGAAATTTGTTTTGAAGAAGAGCGGCATTGCACCTCTTGAGGTTCTCTAAATTCTGATTTTTTCTCTACAATTTCTGCCTATTAAATTCTGGGTTTTTCCTAGAAAGAATTCTAAGTTTTTCTATTGAAAATTTCTTCATCTCTGCATTTTTTGCTGCTGGATTTTTTACTGCTATAGTTTCTAGAAAAATTCTGCTATATATTTAGAAGAAAAAAAATTCTGCTGCTCGATTTCTTACTCCTCTTTGCTGTTTAAAAATAAAAATAAAAAATAAAATAAAAAAATTGATTCAATCTCCAGGCCTCTCGGCCCCCCTCTACGCTCTGCATCACTCAGTCTTCCCACTATTCCAACCAACCCCCCTCACTGCTCTCACCCTCCCCAACCCCCCTCGCTCCCCTACTCGCCGTTGAGCTACACTATCTTCCGGCCCTTCAACTGTTATACGCCCCCTCTCTCCAGCAATTGCTCTCCCTCTTGGCGCTATCCCCCATACTAACTCGAGCCCCTCTCACTCTACTCCTACGCTCTAAGCCTTCCCTCCTTACTGTCGACTCATTCCCCCAATCTAGCCTATGCTACCCTACCCTCTGCTACACTCTGCTCCTCCCTACAATGCTCGACCCCTCTCCCTAAGCTACACCCTTCCCTCCACCTAAACTTACGGCACCCTAAGCTACCCACTTGACCTTGCTCACTCCCCTTAAAACTCTTGACCCCGCCTGCAACCCTCGAGCTTGCAAACCGCACCCCCTTACTCATTTGCTCGACCCTCCCTTTCGGGCCCTCCCTCACAGCTCGGCCCCACACCTGAACCCTCACTCACAGCCCAACCTCACAACTCTCAATGCACCCAACCCTTTAATCCCTCATCCACGTTGGCTCTCACGCGCCCCCCTCTCTAGCTCACGAGTGCCCCCCCTCTCACACAACTCAAACCTTTCCACTACCTCTACCGTGATCCCAATTCCACTAAACTTTCTCTATCATCACCCAACAGCCATTAAATTCGGCTGTTAGATTTTAAAGTTTCAGTCCTAATTCCCACGATTTTTAAATTCGTTCCCACCTTTCCATTTTAATTTTTAAAAAAGCCCCTTTCCCATTTAATTAATTCATATTTCAATTAATCCATTTTTTAATTAATTTTTAATT
The DNA here is from genome assembly GCA_034641835.2 of Pinus albicaulis. Lineage (NCBI taxonomy): Eukaryota > Viridiplantae > Streptophyta > Pinopsida > Pinales > Pinaceae > Pinus > Pinus albicaulis. The sequence continues at coordinate 821,283,074 of CM076583.1, forward strand.
AATTTAAAAAAGAAAAAAAAACAGCAAAGAGAGAGGAAGAGAGGAAGAGCAGAGAGAGAAAATGAACAGCAGCAAAGAGAAAATGACATATCAATAAATGGACAGTACACAGAGAAAATTTCAGTTTTGCATTGTGATTTGTGGCATTGACATAGAATGGTGATTTTCTACAAGAGATTTACATTTGAAGACAATTTGGTCCTCATTTTGAACAGTAGTGGCATTCATTACTTGGACACAAAATTTCTGATTTGTGGAGTTTCTCTTAAGCTCTATTTCTATAGTACATCAAGGTCAAGCATCCAAGCTTGTGAACCTCCTCCTTTTGTTGAGTTGAGTTGAGTTGTTTATGGTGCAAAACAACACTTTTGAGGAAGAAAATTCAGCTGCCTTAAAGGCCTCTTGCACAGTGTTTTGTTGCACATTTTTACTACATATTGTACTGAACTAACATTGTATTGCTTCTTCATATTTGCAATTATCAGATTTTGTACTTCAATAATTCCATAGTTGGAAGTTCTCTTGAGTCATTTGTATTTGTTTGAAAGGAAGTTGAATCACATTGTAAATGGGTGCATTTTTGGTTGAAGCCGACACCCTTTCATTTTTTGAGCCTAAGTTGTTGAAAATGGCTAAAATCAATGAGGCATTAGAGTTGTTGAGTAACCTCATTCATTCAAATGTTGATGATATGATAAGAATGAGCAAGAATGCTCTTTGTAACATTCAAAATTGTTTGCTAGATGCACAAGAAAATATTGAGTTTTTGCAGTTGGAATCTCAGCTCCAACAAGAAGAACTTCAACAAAAGAGTCACCATTCTGAACCTGTTTCTATTCAGAAGATTGAGAAGGACTCTCATCAGAAGAAAGAAGATAAAGTTGCAGTTGATTCCCATTTAGTTCCTTGTACTAGAGTAGATGTGCATGCAAATGCAGCAGTTCAACCTGCACTTCTCAGGCCCATCATTAGACCTTGGGAAGAGCTTGTCCACAACAAGCACAGAACTAGTCTTGGATATGAAAAGGATGTGTCCTTTCATATTCCAGACTATATGAAGCCCATCATATTTCAGAGTGCCGGATTCATTTATGACAGTTCACCTGCAGCTGTTCCAGATCCTGTTTCGCTTCCACAACAACAGATTGAAAAATGCCAACACTGTGATCGAGTTGGCCATATGAAAGATCACTATTTTGATCTTCATCTATGCAAGCACTGTGGTCGACACACCCATTCTTCACACAGATTCTTCAGACACAAGCCTCCTGTAAGAACAAAGATTCATCTTGGATGGATCGCTTCTTGGAAATGGGCATCAGCAGCCAAGAAGATGTTTAAGACACATGTCAGAACTTGTTCACGGATATTGAGCAAACTTGTAGTTGAGTTTTTGCCATCATCTCACCTTGTCCCTAACAACGGGGAAAATGGTGGTCATGTACAAGCTTCAACTTCAGATCAAGCGAGCCTAAGCCACAATCTCTCATTCCATGTTCAGAGTTGTAGCCAGAGACACAACAGTTCAAGTGAGCTTGATCCACAATTCGTCATTCCAGATTCAGAGATGTAGCCAGAGACACGGATGCCCATGAGCATGCCTTTGGTTGGTGGACAACCTTTAACCACCACAGGTCATAGACCTCCCTTCTTTTAGGTTGAAGGTCCCCCTTTCATATATGAGGGACACTTCCTCTAGCAGAAGCCTTCAGCTTCTTGCTAGCTTTGGTTGAGTTCCAGGAAATGCTTCAAGCATTATAGAGTTGTTGGTAATCCTAAAACCATCACAGGTAGTATACCTCCCTTCTTTTAGGTTGAAGGTCTCCCTTTCATATATGAGGGACACTTCCTCTAGTAGAAGCCTTTAGCTTCTTTCCAGCTTTGGTTGAGTTCCAGGAAATTCTTCAAGCATTCCAGAGTTGTTGGTAATCCTAAAACCATCATAGGTAGTAGACCTCCCTTCTTTTAGGTTGAAGGTATCCCTTTTTTATGAGGGACAATTCCTCTAGCAGAAGCTTTCAGCTTCTTGCCAGTTATGGAAGAGTTCTGGGAACTGCAACAAGTATTGCATTCCAGTGTTGGTGGTCATCCTTAAACCACCTCTTTTTTCCAACATTTCAGAGAGTTGATTCAGCCCAAGTGCCGCTATGTATACTTTGTAGATTTGTATTAAAACTCTCTTCTTGGACTCACACATACCCCTTCGTATTAAGGGGGGATGTTGGAACACCTAATCCTCCATGGGTAGGTGTGGAATGCGAAAAGTCATAATGGAGTCCAAGTGACCCTGGAATGTGAAACCAAGAGTCACACCATTGTACTATAAATGTACATCTTTGTATAATGGAAAATAAGAAGGCCTCATGCTTATCCTTCATTGTGTGTTGAGTCTCTTGTGTGTGTGTTCATCCTTCTCATACACCATGTGTGTCTTAACATGGTGTTTAACAATAGCATATTGTTGAAGAAAAATATAAATAAATGAGCAAAATTTTATGGGTTACCTATTAATATTTTTCTTAAATGTGTCTTACATGAAGTAAAGAAGTTACAGATAAAGAACACCTAATGCTGAAGTAGAAATTCTTCAACAATCTGAAAAAAAAAAAAATTGTTAAGAAAATGAGGTGTTTGTTTCTCCTTAATGACCTCAAACCTGGAAAAAGGAAAAGAAAAAGAAATTTTAGATGTTTTAAAGAGAAATGTCCCTAAAGGTTTGAAGAATATTCGATTAATGAAAGGTCTGGATGTGAATAAGTGAGGCATGTAGAATGAGTGCAATAGTAAAGTAGGGAAATACCTCCAAGTAAAACTATAATATACTGAAATATTGGTAGATTTTTCAAATCATGAGGAACCGATAATTGCAAAAATAGAGGGTACATTAATAATGTGACCCCAGTACAACATAAATTGTACAAAAATACCATAAGATGTCCTTATATAGGACATACTGATGACTCAAATTAAATTTAATATTTAAAATAGGACATGTTGGACCTAGTATGAGGAAAGAATAAGGAAGAATACTCCATGGAAAATGTTGCTAAGAGACAATGAAACCTAAGTAGCAAAAAAAATATGGATCTTATTCCTATTTTAGAATGGAAATAGGAGGTTGATTGAATAAAGAAATTTAAATTGGTTGGCTTAGCAAGGGTTCAATTAGAAACTAACATTAATAAAAAAAATAGTCAATGTGTCCCAAACCGAAACTGCAAACTACTATGAAGTTTCGAGATGTAAAGTAATAACTGACACACTTGGTGAGGTAAAGTTCAATTGGAAATTGGAAATTGTGTTATGGACAAACCAATATTAAGTTGAAATTGAGCATGGTTATCACCATTTAAATTGATTAATAAAATCAATTAAGTATTAAGTACATGAATTTCATGTATGAACTGGAAAAAGGTAAGCAGAACCTCTGCATATGACAAAGCTAGTTTTGTAAATTCATGAATTTCTAATGAAGAGGTGTTTGTTTTCTAAATAAAAGTGAGTAACGGGAATTTTACAACTTCGACAAAAGGAGTCAAGGTGAGTAGACGTACAAAGAAATCATCAAGAACTTTAAATGAAACCATATGTGCAGGAGGAGGAATTGTCGCCGAAATACATGGAATGATAAGGAGTTGTGCTAAAAGTGCACTAGACTACTGTGAACCCTGAAGAGTTTTACCAATAAGTGATTTTATTGAAAAATACCAAAGTTAAAATATTATCATAATTAATAATTATCAGTATATATATCATACTACTCATATGAATTGAAATGAACTGTTGATAGGCATAAATAGGAATAAAGGATTCTTCTAGATATACATCTTATACTAAAGCAGGAAGAAAATCAAATTCCAGAGTATAGTAATATGCAGAGTACAGGCAGAGGACGGTACTTATACTCTGAAGAAACTACTGGGAGAAAGAGGAAAGTATGAAGGAGGAATCTTCATCCCAAGTTGAGAAATCAACATCAAAATTGGTAACACTAAGGACGGTGTTCAGTTTTAGAGGGGGAATACGTAATGTCCCTAAATTTCTTCTTATAAAATAGAAATTTAAAGACTTTAAGGGTCAAAGTGGACCCCAAGGAAGATATTAACTGTGGATATATTTTATTAAATTAAATTAATAAAATAAAATAGAAATTAATGTGCAAAGACTAGATTATGATAAGAGATCTGGAAACCAAATCCATGATGATAGATAAGGTTGTAATACTTTCCCAGTCTTCCAAAAATACTTGGAAGAAATAAATTTAATACTAAATTTATATTGGAGAGAAAAATCTAAAAATTTTCCCGTGTAAAGAGGAAATTACTGCGAAGAGGTGGAATAAAGATAGAAAGCGGAAAAACTAGCTTTAAAAGTACCTTTGTGGAAGAAAAAAAGGGAAATCCTAGGCACACAGGAAAGAAACATCGTGAATTAATTGGATACAGTTAAGGGAAACAGGCTGTGGAAAGAAAGCTTAAATAAATCGATTCATGATAAAAAAAGGGTTGTCTATCACTGAAGGAAAGGATCTCTTCTCGGGGGCGAGCTATGGAGATAGAGCTCTAAGTTTGGGAGGAAGCTTGTCTACCTTAAGTGGTATGCACAATTGATTTGTTTTGTTTTAAAATATACATTAGTTCGGTTATGAGTTACTGTGAGTAAAAGAGTTAGATATATATGAAGTTATATATCTGGATAGGTGTTTATGCTGTGAAAATTAGGTGAATTAGAAGCAAGTGTTGAACGTTTGTACATTTAACAAGTTGACTGTAATAAAACAGTTTGTCCAGTGTTGTTGTACAGACATAACTCTGTAGAGGACCAACTCTCAGAATTTCTAAACCCAGTATACGGCTTAGATCTGAGGTTAGGTACCTCATAGGAAACTGATATTTTATTAAGATAAATTAGTATTAAGTTACTAAAGTATACGTTTCAGTTTACAACAAAATGAATATGCATGGAAAATAAATGTATGTATGGCATAGTGAAAGAAAGTTCTGTACTGTATAGTTAACCAAACTCTGCATTATATTGAGAAAAATAAATGCTAAACTAGAATTCATTAGACAAAAGATATTATACATACATATGTTTTATAGGATATTCTTATAATAGAACTCTAAGTGAAATTATATTAGAAGATAGCATATTCTAGTATTTTAAACGAAAGCAAATAATGTTGGAGTATACAAGTCAAAAAATATATATGCAGAAGGGTAAGTAAATGTAAGACATTGTATCTATTTTGAAAAATATTTCCACTAACTGCAAAATCTTTATATAGAAAGAATTAAACTTCTGGTTGCACACAAATTATTTAGACAATTGATCACTCATATTAAACTTAATAAGAACATAATATTCATGGATAAGATGGAATTTATACATTAAGAACTCAAACAATATTAATGGAACAATCCATATGGTACATATTTATATATGATTCAATCTGTAAACTTTACAATTTAACAAGATCTAGTTTTAAAACAGTTTATAGAGAGGACACTCAGTTCCTTTAAGGAAAGAGTAAAGATTAGATGAAAACAACGTATGCAGGGGGTTGCATATGAGAAATAACCAGATGAATCTGAACCCACCTAGATAATAAGAATCCAAGGGTCAGAAGCTAGTAACAAGGAATCGTGGAATTATAACAAGTCTAAATTTCAAGTGATGTATTGACATACCTACACATGGACAAAGTTGGAAGTCAGAGTATGAGATGTAATAATGGAAATGAAAATTTTATAGATATTTAAATGAATTTTAATTTAAATAACTAAGAAATTAGTTAAGTACCTTATGAAAAGGCGTCTCCACATTTACCTGTATTTAAGAAACAAGCGAAATTAGTATTTGTGCGGAACACCAAACCTTGAACAACCATTCTTGATATTTTGGATGACAGAAAAGAAATGTATAAGCAATTTTTAAAATGCACAAATATAGTATGATAAAACTATTAGGTAATAACACTAAGAACATTTAAAATCTTAAGAGAGGAGAAATCTGAGCACGAATAACTAAAATAGAATATCGAAAAGAGAATCTCTCAGTAAGAAAAGAAAAAATGAGAGAGCTCAGATAAGAAGATTTAGTGAGGTTTCAACATACATTGATGAATCGAGTATAAAAAAAGAAATTGATACCCATCATTACAAGAATCTATGGCTTAGTTTTAAATAGTGTTACCAACATTAGTATGATGTGTATAATTAGTGTAGGTATTTTGTAAAACAAGTTAAGGTGTTGGGGAATTCATATCATAAATTGAATTTTCAAGATAACATATACCTTAAGAATATAAAACAATTTCTATGAAGGAAATGAAACCATATGGGTGCCAAGGGTATAGTAGGGGTATTCTGAGTTATATGTTGAAAGGATGCATAATTAATTTTAGTCTTATTGAGGGTTAATGAATGTTAACCCCAATATTTCTTAATATTAACTAGCTTAATGATATAAGTTAATAATTCGTTAGTGTTTGAAGTTAGATAGAAACATGATATTCATAAATGAAAAAGGGAAGTCTTATGAATATACGAATTTCACATTTAGTAAGAAGAACATAATCTATCTTAAAGGAAATTGTAATTGACAATGTGACAAGTTGAACACTATCAGTGAAAGAGTAAATAGTAACATAGTAAAATAATTTTTTAGTGAGAGAAGCATGTTGGAATATGACAATTGATATTCTAAACACAACAGTAAGTTCAGAATAGCGCTATAATTAGAAAAAAAAAATGTTGAAATAGGAGGTGTTACACATAATAATAACAATATGGGGATTACATGAGCACAAAAAAAACAATAAGGGGGCTATACTAACTATATTAATAAGGAGATACACTAGTTTTATAAGGACCTAGCATGCTCCTCAACTTCAAAAAAGTGTTTTCCTCAATGCTTGAGTAGTTTTGGATGCTTCTGTATAAAATTATCATCCTCCCATTTTGAATCTTCAGTGGGTAAGTTTTTTCACTTAATGAGATGCTTTGAAATCATTACACCATAATGATTTCTCAGGTTTCTTTTCTATTTCATAATCTGAACTGAAACAAGAAGAAGAAGATGATGATGAATATGATGGAGGAGAATGAGGTTTATCATATTTTCCTTTTCCAATTTCCTTCTTTGTTGCCTTAAAAGAAGAAGTTCTATCTCTCGCCTTTTTATCTTCATAGAATTCTCCCAACATCCGATGCATGTTCAAAAAATTTTACTGAATATGTTCATCACCAATGACCTTCACTTCATGATTTTCACCTCCATAAGATCCTCCCATTGTGGATTGTTGAGTGGCTTTTCACTTTCCAACTTCTGGGTTGATCTCCTCGAGCGTTCCTTCTCCACGTCGCAACCTAGACTTGGTTAACATTCACTCACAAAATTCCTTCGTTGTTCACATGTCAAACTCCGCTATGGTCAAGCTCTGACTGTTAAAACCCCGCATGGTTAGACTGTAACATGTTTTAGTATGGTTTAATACATAGTCTGAAAGGTTTATGACATGGGTTTGAACAATGCATTAGCACTAGGTCTTTAGCATAGTTTAAACCCATTACATAATGTAAACACCATTTTCAGTAGGTTTTAGACTTAGGTACCATATAGGATTTTAACGTGTATTTAGCACCATTTTCACCACTTACTTAGTATTCACACCATAGGCTTTCCAACCAAGTTACATAGGTTTTCACCACATCATTACACCATGACATGTTCCACACCATAAAAATTTAACCATGACTGAAGGAATCTCTTTCATCCAGAACATCAACTGAAGAAAATGAAGATTTCACTACACCTCATTGTCGATCTGAATTGATGCAATATCCTCTTGGATCAAGAGTTCTTGTTTCTATGACTACTTCATGTTTCAATATGATTTTTCCTTCGTCGTGAATTTCAGGAAATATTGTTTGAAGTGGGAGCTTGTCACCTATAACCTTATTTAAGCATGAATCATGGAGAAATGAGTGCACTTAGGAAGATGTAGGAAGCTCCAATTTGTATGCCATAGTAACAAAATTTTGCAACACCTTGTAAGGACCATAACACTTTGGTGATAGTTTATTATCCTTCTTATCTTGCTTGAGGTACATTTGTTTGTATGCTTCAAGCAGTAAAAATACACAGTTTCCTACATCAAAAATCATTTCTCTATGATGTTGATCTTCCTATTGTTTCATTAAATTTTTCCCCAAGGTGAGGTTATTGTTTAAGAGTTGGAAAACTTTTTGTTACTGCACGATGTGATATTCCACTTCTTGAACATTAGAATTTTCTCTTAAATATGATGTGTTGGAATGTCAATTACATCCATAAAGTGCCATAAATGGGGTCATTTCTGTTGTAGTATGGAAGGAAGTGTTATACCACCACTCAAAAAGAGGAAACCACTTAAACCATTGTGTCTATTTATCATATACAAAGCAAAAAAGGTGTCCTTTCGAACATTTGTTCACTTTCTCAGTTTTCCCATCATATTTAGGATGATATGATGAGCTACGAGCTAACTGAGTACCCAAACAAGAAAATAATTTCATCCAAAAATTTCTTGTAATAATGGGATCTTTGTCACTTACAATAATATTTGGGTTTCCATGTAGATTTTGAATTATTTCCATAAATGAAACATCAAGTCTACGGGATTTAAATGGATGAGATAATGCACAAACGTGTGCATACTTGGTAAGTCTTTCAACTACCAGCATGATGACATTATTTCCTACGAACTTTGGTAAACCTATGATAAATCCGTCGAAACATCCTCCCAACATTGACTTGGAATGGATAAAGTTTGTAACAGACCCGGGTTCTTAATTGTCTCAAAATTATTTTTTTGGAAAACCAAACATTCTGCCACAAAATTTAGAATATTAGATTGAAGGCCATTCCAAAGACCAATTCCATCTTGACCCCGTGGTAAGTTTTTAAAACTCTTTAGTGCCCTCCTAAGGGAGAGGTGTGAAATTCAAAAAGATTATTTTCTTTGAGTTGGGAATTCTTACAAATATATTATATATGGTTGTACTATAATGTGTCATTTTTTCCAACTAAATGTTTTAGATGTACTGGGATCTTGCTACAAATTTTGAATAAGTGTCCACACCTTTTAATTATTCTTCCATTGATCCCTTGCTTTGGTTATCCACTTAGGTTGGATAATAGAAATGGAAGAATTAAATTATTCAACATCCTTGCCCTTTCTTGAGAGTGGATATCCCACAACATTTTTCTTCCCTTTTTTGGGGATGATTTAAAAGCCTATAACCCAACATCTTTGTGACCCATTTTTTCTGCTCTTTTGAAGATAATGTTTGTTCCAAAATGTATTTAAGACTATCATGGTTTGTTTTTACCTTGAAGTGTCTTCCCATTAGGCAAGGTCAAAGTTGCTTTAGTGCATGTAGTATTTCCAACATTTCCTTCTCATCAAAAGGTTCAATAAATACTTCCCTTTGATTAGATGACTTTTAAAAAAAATTGACCTTTCTTCTTGCATTAAAATTGTACCAGTTCCATTTCCTCACGCAACACATTCCACAATAAAGGTTTTTGTGAAGTCTGGTGTAGCTAAGACTAGTGCCTGGCACATTTCCTCTATAAGATGTTCAAAGGCCTTAGTTGTTTCTAGAGTCCAAGAAAATTCATCTCTATTTAGTAAATATGTTAGAGTTGTCGATATTGTCCCATAATTCTTAAAAAACTTGTTAAAATACCCTATTAAGCCCAAAAATCCTTTAAGATGTGTAATGGTTGTAGGGATTTCCCATTCCTTAACGGATTTAATTTTGTTAGGGTATACCTTAACACCCTCGTGAGACACAATAGGACCCAAATATTCCACCTTATATACTCTAAAGAAATATTTGGATGTTTTTTCATACAATTGTTTCTCCTCCATTAGTTTGAGCACCATGTCAACATGTTGAACATGATCCTTCCAACACTTGTTGTAGATTAGTATATCATGAAAAATTACTAACACAAATTTTCTAAGAAAGGGTTTAAAAATGAAATTCATAAAACCTTGAAATGTGGAATATCCATTTGTAAGACCAAAAGGCATGACTAGAAATTAATAATGACTCTCATGAGTTCTTACTGTTATTTTCGGAATGTCTTCAATCTTCATTCTAATTTGATGATATACATAACGAAGATCCAGCCTGGTGAAGTAAATTGTTCCATCTAATTCATCCAATAATGCATCAATGATGGGGATGAAAAATTTATCTTTAATATTGAGCATGTTGAGGTCCCTATAATATGAACACATACACCATGATCCATCCTTCTTGTGCAACAATACTACTCAAGAAGATAAATAACTTTGACTAGGTTGAATTATACTAGCCTCAAGAATTTCCGTAACCATACGTTCAATCTCACTCCTTTGGGAATAAGGATATTTTTAAGGCCTAATTTTTGGAGGAACACTTACTGGAATCAAAAGAGTAGCATGATCGTGATCAGGAATTGGTGGAAGTCCTTTGTGAGTTTCAAACACCTTGGAATGATTGTCCAAGATTTTTTGGAGATCTCAAGAAATATATGGTTTTGATGTTTGAACATCTAGTGAACATAATTGTGCAATTACACCTCATTTTTATTTCTTGAGAAGATTTTCCATGACATTAGAGTGTATTGTATTTCACTGCTTCCCTATGATACCGCATAATTCAACTTCTTTTTCTTCCAAAACAAATTTCGAGAAACATTCTTGAAAATTTAAAATCTATTGTCCCCAAATATTGCAACCATTGGACTCCTAATACATTATCAACACCACCCTTTGGAATGGAGAGCATTATACTATTCAATAAATATTCCCCCATGGTTAGCATGATATTATGGGACTTTCCAAAGAAATCTATATTTCCACCATTGGCCACCATCACCCTGAAACTCTGGCGTTGGGTATAGGAATAAATTAAATTCCTTGGCCTTACAATAAATAAAATTATGGGTACTACCTGAATCAATCAACACTATTAAATTTTTCTTCTTGATATGTCATTCTACCTTAAGAGGTTGATAGGTGGTAATTCCAACCAATGCATTACAAGATATGGTCGTATCGATTTCTTATTTCTCTAGGGATGATTCCTTGTGTATATACTCTCTTTTTTAAGTCTCTTTTTCATTTTATTCCTCCTCTTCACAATATATGAAAAATAATTTCTTCTCGGCATAGTTATGACCTTTACTGTATTTTCTATAACAACAATAGAAATTCCCTTTTTCTCTTTTTTCTTATAATTTTTGTGGTGTCAACCTTTTATTTTGTGGAAGTCTAAGAGTAGAAACACTTCCCTATTTATAGTTGTGAGTGGTAGGCTTCCTTGTCACCATAATTTTTCTTTCAATTTTTCTTGCCAACCCGAATTCCTTCTCCATTGAGTCACATTCTCAAAGGCAAAGCACATGTTGGATGTTATCCTTTAAATTAATTATGAAGACATCAATATTGTGTTCCTCTGGAATATTAGTTACCCTTATATTCAATTTTTTGAAGTCCTCAATGTGCTCCACCATTCAACCCTTTTATTTTAGATTTATCAATTTGCTAGAGAAGGTGTTTTTCTTTGTATCCTCATAATGTGCTATCATTTATGCATTAAAAATTGACCAAGTGACATTTTTTTACAAGATAAAAGCCATCGATAACATAAAAAAGTAATGGGTTCTAAATATAAATTTTCAATATGTACCTCTTGTGTTTTTTCGGCATTATGGAGATCAAAATATTCCTCCATCTGTAGTATTCATGTTACAAGATCATTTCCATCAAAATTCCTCATATCAATATTTGGAACATAGTGCATCTGAAATCCAACATTAGAGTTTATGAAATCATGATTAACATTTATTTTGTTCTCATCATGATTTTCCTCTACTACCTTTTCAACATTAGGAAGTTTTTCTTGTAGCAACTTTCTCAAACCTTCCTTCAAACCTTCCATGTTTTTCTTCACATTTTCCATGTTTCATTCTATACCTTCAATGTCATTCTTCAACCCATCATTGTATTAATTTAAAACATTCATGTCACCTTTTAAACCATCTATGTCACATTTAGTTATTCTTTGGTTTCTCTTTATGAGAGCGAAATTCGATGCACTTGGTCCCATAATTTTGATATATCATGTTGCACTTCTTCGTATTCCTGTGTCATAGTAGAGTTTCATGATGAATTAATAGGTGTGGAATTATTTTTTGGAGGAATTTTAGAATTTAATAGTTATATCTATGTTGAAATATGCCATTGGAATCACTTCAAAATTCTTTTTCAAACAAAATTTATGCAATTTAAAAAAAAAAAAAATATACACATTTTTCTTTGTTTTTAGGAGGTCAATATTGAACGTAATTTATCTGTGTGATTTTAGATCTTCTAGATATGAAATTTGGTCCTATAGTAGCCCTCTAAGTCTTCTTTCCAATTACGTAGGTCTTACCTAATTTGGATTCCTCAAGAAAAATTTGTGCATGATCTACCATAATTACCTAATTATGGTTTCATTCAGTATAGCGAACTTGTACAACATATCCCATGTCACATTTTCGACATTCGGCTCTAGAATCCATACAGCCAAAGCTATTGTTGGTTACTTTTTACAGAATTCCAATATGATTCTTGTAACTAAAGTTATTATACTTTTCCATCGGTCACATGTTCGAGATGAAATTCTGGAGCCTGCAAAAACCTTACCTTCGAGAGCTCATATCTCCGAAACTATTGTGAACAAAGGTCTAAAATTTTTACACACATTTCATCAAGATTTTGACTCCACATGGTACAAATATAAGCTTATAAAGCCTTGTAGATAAATATTTATAGTTAAAATTCCAATATTACCTTTTTTTGGTTGCGAAACTCTATAATCCAAAGCTCTAATACCAGTTGTTATGAAACAAGCTCACATAATAGAAGAAAAGATAGATAAATGGCTTAGAAATTACCCTATTTGAGGGACAAACCTCCTTTATATTAAATAAATGAAACATTATTGGATGATACAAATGAAAAAAGCTCCTTCCTATATATAGCAATCCAAGGGGTCACAATATAATCCTAGCTGACATAACAATAACAATGTAAGGGCACAATAATAACAATAGTGTGCTTCTATGGGGATAAACAATAACAATATGGGGACTACATGGGCACAATAATAACAATAAATGGATACACTTGTATTATAGGTACCAAGATGGAAAATTGTGCTTCAAGCTAGTGGAAGAGGTGGATGGAAACCAATATCAAAGAATATAATAAATGGAAACAATATTAATGGAAACAAAATAAACATAAATTTTACTAGAACATCATTATATTGAGAACCGAATTATAATAAAAAATCAAGTATCAAAATCCTGTAAAATGTATGACAATACCAACTAGCTCAATTAGTGATACAAAAAAATTTCAACTAGCTATAATAGTGATAGTTTTTTACCAAAGGGAGACATGTTAAATATGTTTATTTGTAATCTAATACATTGATATCCAAAACCTTGATAATAGGGGATGAACTAGAAATAAAAGATGTAGGACCCAATATGTAGTCTAATTGACACATACGTTTCTAAGGGTCTCAAATTTTTCTTGCAAACTCTATTTTTGGTGCAAAATAGCATGCTCGAAAGGTATCCATGAGACGTAAAAGGTTTTCCAAGTAATGGGAATGCTATGGTAGATTTATTTAATCGTAGGATAAAAAATTTACTTTTTAAGCCCTTTAAAATGTGTCAAAAGTTTAGAACCTAAAACATTAGAGAAAAATCAAGAATAATTGGAATAATCCATAATGAATTACTAAAAGAAGTCGCTAACCACAAGCAAGTTAGACATATTTTGAATATAGTCAATATTAGCAACAAAATATTGCCAAAGATAATCATTATTAATTGTGGTTCATTATGTTTAATCATATACAATCATAGTAAACCATTCCATCCTAGTCAACCATAATCAACATTATCACACCTAGTTACCCATAGTCAAACATAGTCAACCATAGTCATATGTGGTTACCTATAGTTCCTAATCCCCTATCCCCATATTTCCCAAAGTAAAATAAACCTCCTAATTACTTCAATGAAAATATTTACTCTAATTTATATTTACGCCCCCCCCCCCCCCTCCTCCCAAAAAAAAGGATTTTTCTAGCTTAAAATAAGGCACATGAAAAATCACGCTATAATATTAGTACAGAATAGTCACTACATATATTTTGGTGTAGATAGAGAATTTAAAACTAATGCAACAACTTAGTGGTCCATTTCTTAATCATATTTCCAACAAATTAGACTACAATGTCTCAAAACCCCATATGATAGATACCTAATATGCCACATTAGATATTTTATTTTCTATCATACTTCAAATATATTCTAAACCCAAACTCACAAGAGAGGTAATGTCCATGTTGATTATTTCAAAAAACACTCACAAAAGGTGATACATTAAAATGAATAATCTAACCTAATTACCTCCTATAAAATAATATTAATTTCCCATAAAAATGCTACCTTCTATATTTTATTTGACAGAACATGTTATTATTATTAATAATAATAATAATAATGAAAATCAATTCTAGGTCACTATGAAGGGAGACAAAATTGATGGAGCATGAGATCTTTATCACAACATTATCCCTTCCACCTAGTTTTATATCCCACACGACAACATATTTTGGTCATTCTAACAAAGTTCGAGTAGGCTCCCCTAGGCTCCCCCACTATTGTGGAGTCTTTTCCATTCTCATAAATTTCAATGGTGTCTCTACTCTTTCTTAGTTGTAAATTACTTGTATATATAATATTTCGAGGATGTTGCATATTCTGACATTGTTATATTGGTAGCCGCTAGGTTTGATATTTGGCATCATAGAGATTACTAAAATCCCATGAAAATGAAATTTTTTTTATTGTATAAAGCACATGGTGCCATCACTAACAATGATGATATACCTAAATAATATTGACCTTAAATTAATATATATAAAACATAAGGAAGGACTGATTCTTAGTGTCTAAATTCTATTACTATTTAATTATATATCATCCATACAATTTTTTTAATCTAATCATATATATAGTTTTTTAATTTGTATTTAATTTATCTTTATTTTTAATATATTTATGAAACTATACATACCTTACTTAACTATGTCTAGTATGAGGGATATGTTGTCACTTAGCATCACATTTAAACATAATAAAATAATACTTACATTAAAAAATTTAAAAATAGTAACAAAAATATTTCAATATCTTCCATAAAAAAAATAATTCAATTTTCACATTAATTTTATATCAGCATTATATAAGTATGTAAAGTAATTAAAGGTAATAATATTTTAGCATTGAGGGGTTTTCAAAGTGTATTATATTAGATATCATTTTTTGGTATTCAATTGCGTTAAGTAAGTCATTCATCTATAACCATTTCCCTAAGAGGTAGTGGTAACTCACTAATTTCTCGTGAATTTTTAACGGTCCACTTAGCACGTGGGATTAAAACTGGTGAAATGAATTGCATAGCATCAATCATCACTTTTGTGGCTTGCACTTGGTAACTAGGACTTCGTGGGAGGTGACCCATCCGAGATCGCCTCTTGCTCAAGCACGCTTAACTGTGAAGTATTCCCCACAATCAAGCCCACTTACCTTGCTACCCCATTTTCAATACCTTCGCAAGTATTTTTCCTCGTGAACTACTCAAGTAGAGCTCCCTTCAACCCTTGTATTTAAGTATTCTTAGGCTTTCATAGTGATTTATATTATTCTACTGCATTAAGTAAGCCATTAATCTATGAGCATTTCCAGGCGAGGTGGTCGTAATAGACTAATTTCTCATGATTTTGGAATATTCAACTTAGCACTCATTGCATGAGTAATGCTCACAGATGTGAATAAGAGTCATTGAAAGTAGTGAAATGAATCACATAGCATAAAACTCGAAAAGTAGGACTTCCCAAAAGTCAACCCTCTCGCTCAAGCATGCTTAACTGTGGATTTTTTCCCACAATCGAGCCTACTTAGCTTGTGACCCCATTTGAAAAACCTTAGCAAGTATTGTGCCTCATAAAACATTCAAGTATAGCTCACTTCACTCTTTGTATTTAAGTATTCACAGGATCTCGCGGTGCATTATATTAGATATGATTTTTTTGGATTCATTTGCATTAAGTAAGTCATTCATCTATGACCGACTCCATGAGAGGTAGTCGTAACTCACTAATTTTTCATGACTTTTGAATAGTCCACTTCACACTCTTTGCATAGGGTGATGTTCACAAGGCTAAATAAGTGGGATTGAAACTCGTGAAATGAATCATATAGTGTCAATCATCACTTTTGGGTCTTACACCCGGTAACCACCACTAACTAGGGAGTTTTCCCCTCAATGAATCCTACTTATCTTGTTACCCCATTTGCAAAACCTTAGCAAGTATTGTGCCTATTGAACCATTGAAGCAGAACTCGCTTCACTCTTAGTATTTAAGTATTAAGGGGTTTTCGGAGTGTGTTATATTACATTTTCAATTGTGCTAAGTCATTCATATATGACTATTTCCATGAGAGGGAGTAGTAACTCGCTAATTTCTCATGATTTTTTAATATTCCACTTAGAACTCGTTGCATTGGCTCACAATGTGAAGAACTAGGATTGAAACTAGTGAAATGAATCACATGGCCTTATTTCACTTAGCACTGGTTGCATTGGCTCACAATGTGAAAAACAACTAGTGAAATGAATCACATAGCGTCAATCATCACCACGCTTGCATAGAGTAACTAGGACTTGCACCCGGTAACTAGGACCTAAGGGAGGTCACCCATACTGTGGCTAAGCCCGATTAAATTTGGAAAACATTAGCAAGTATTGCACCTCGTGAACCATAAGTAAAGCTCACTTCACTCTTTGTATTTAAGTATTTAGAGGTTCTTGGAGTGAATTATATAAGATTCAACTGTTTTAAGTAAGTTATTCATCTATCACCATTTACATGAGAGGTAGTCATGGAAAGAGTGAAAAATAACTCTCTTAATTAAAGCAGTTAAATCCCAAAAAATGATATCTAAAAATATTTTAGTTTGAGAACTATAATTTTTATTGAAATTGATAAATACCATATACAAATAAAATTATTAATATTTTATGATATTTAATTAATTTTATGATAAATTTCGATCCTAAATCAAATATTTCAATATAATTTTTTAATAAAAAAAATGAGCATCATCCCAACTAGGATATTATTACAGAATATTTTATTAAGTAGTGGAAACAACCATATTACATAAAGAATTTGAGGCCGACCATTTAAGGGAAGAATACTTTATAAATAAAGAAGCAATGAACTTAACTATTCGGATAGTCCTAATCACGGGGAGCCATTTCACTATCTTTGCTTACTTATTTCGCTAACAACGCAGTAATTCTTCTGTCGAGGGAAGCGGGATGGAGGGAGGCAGTAAGTCGTCTGCTTGCACTAAGAGACTGATGAGTGATTTGAAAAGGATGAAAGATGACTCCCCTGAAGGTGTTAGCGGAGCTCCGCGGGAGGACAATCTTATGGTCTGGGACGCTATTATTTTCGGGTATATACTTTAGGGTATCTAGCATTTTTTTCATTAAATACGGCAGGGTTTAGACTTTCAAAAGTTGGACTCATCTGAATACGCGTAGGTTTTTTAGATTTGATCAAGTAGGTGACTCACCTGTGCCCATAATTGTTCGCAGGCCTCCAGAAACTCCATGGGATGGAGGTGAGTAGTTCTCCAATTAAAACTTTTCAGTTTTCTTCAGAGATTTCGATTGACTGAACTTGATCAGTTTTCTATGGCAAATTTGTAGGCTTATTGAAGCTAACGCTGGAGTTTAACCAGGATTACCCCATGACACCTCCAAAGGTGAGGTTTGTATCGAACATGTTTCACCCCAATGGTAAGTGCTGTCTATGCAGCGTTAAATTTCTTACTGTGCAGTAAATACAAATTGATCATTCATCATGTCTATTAAATAATATTTGATCGTGCAAGAACAAATAAATCTGCCACTCATCCTTTTAAATTCCTACCAGGCATATCAGATCCAATGTTTAAAAAGGCCTCTGGTAATCATCAGCGAAGTGATCCTTGGTTCGTCCTGTGCAGTTTATAGTCATGGTGGTATTTGCTTGGACATTTTGAATAACATGCGGAGCCCAGCCTATGGTGTGGCTACAATTCTCACTTCAATTCAGGTACATTTTGGTTGTCAGGTGATTTTCTTGATGTATATGGTTGTGGTTTAATGTGACTTTCTAAAAAGGAGAGAAATGCAAGTTACAAATATTTTTGGCTGCAATATTATTGCTGATCAATCTTTATCTTTGTATTATGTGGGTGCAGTCACTACTGTGTGACCCAAATCC
This sequence comes from Pinus albicaulis, assembly GCA_034641835.2. NCBI lineage: Eukaryota > Viridiplantae > Streptophyta > Pinopsida > Pinales > Pinaceae > Pinus > Pinus albicaulis. Next base: position 821,301,523 of record CM076583.1, read on the forward strand.
AAATTCTCCTAAGAATCCAGAGGCTGCTCGATTATACTGTGGAGATAGCGAAGAATATAATAAAAGGGACGGGCAGGTTGTTTTATAGAGCTTATCAAATATACAACAGAAAAATTAGGTTTTCACAGTTATCAATTTTTTTTGATTTGGATTCTTTCGTGAAATAAGATTTTGTAGATTCAGATATACTTCGTCATTCACGCTATAGAAGTTATTAAACAAAATTTTATATTTTCACTAGGGTCTTGAATCCTTTTTTTATAAAGTTTAAATAATAATCAAAATTTACAGCTGCCAGTTTAAATAATAATCACGTTCGTGAAAAACATTTGTTATTTTTGTAGAGTAGCATGTCTGGTCAGAGAGTTCATTTTCAATTCTTACCAAAACTTATCCAAAAAGGGATGTCAAGTCAGGTTACGATAAACATTCAGTTAGAGGGTTTGAAGAAATTTCGCCCGATTAATGTATTACCAAATTTGGATTTTTCACATTGTGATTTTGGAATTTTCTTTTAGAGTTCGAGAATTTTAATTTTGTGATATTTGAAGTTATGCTTCAATTTGCCTTGAGTTGATTAATTTGGAATTTTAATTTTTGATAGATATTACAATTTTTCTCAGAATATATGGATTCGTATTCAAATTTTGTGTTATTTGAAATTGTATTTTTATTAATAAAATTTGACTTGATTTAATTAATTTGGAATTTTTATTTTTGAAATATATTAGATTTTCTTTCAGAATATATGGATTAATAAGATTTCTATTTAGTTAAATTAAAATGTAAATAAAATGAAAAAAAAAATGAGAAAATTTATAAAAATATAAAAAATATGCTATATTTTTAATTATTTAAAAAATAATAATAATATAATCATTTATTTAATAAATTTCAACCTATGCTTTGTGATTAAAATGGATTATATGCTGATAACTGTGATGAAAAATCTCCATAAAATAAAGAAATAATGCTGGTTTATATTTAGGAATATACAAATAAGCAAAATAAAAAAATAATGTTGGCTTATATGTAGGAACATACAAATAAGTTATAGGAATATTAATTTTGATGATACTATTTAAAAGAAAAAAAACAACTAATACATTTAATTATTTAAAAATAAAAGAAATAATAAAATATTTTTTTATTAAATTTAAATGTACGTTTTATTTGTGATAAAATTGATAAAAGTAAAATGGATTATATGATAATTGTCATTTCAAGACCTAATCAAATAAGGAAATAATATTGACATATGCTCGGAACATACAAATAAGTTACAAAAATATTAAAAAAATTAACTTTAATTTAAAATTTAAAGTTTTTAATATATTAATTGCTTTATTATAAGTTACTAATTTTTTTTTAAAATTTTTTATTTATTTTTTAATATATTGCTTAATTATAAGTAAATTCAATTATTTAATTATCTAAAATAACTTACTTAAATTAATTAAATTAATAATATAAGGATTAATTTATAAGGATTAATTCTTAGGGAAGAATTTAAACTATAAAACCCTAGAATTTAAACTAAAAACCCTAGAATATGAGAACCTAAAAATACTAAAAAGAATTATTTATAAAATTTATAATTAATATTAATTAATAAAATTGATATATAATTAAAAAAAATAGCTTAATTTAATTAGTATTAACATTTATTAATTCAAGTAAATAAATGTTAATAAAATTAGCTATTATTTATAATTATTATACATTAATTCTATTAATCATTATTAATTCAATTAATTATTAAAATTCAATCCTAACTAATCCAATATTAAATATGATCAATATAAATATAATTTATTATTATTATTTTTATTTTTATCAAGAAAGACTTAGATATTAATAATAATTATTAATTAATTAATTTTACTTTTATTAATAGAAAATAGAAATTAATTAATAAGGATAATTATTAAAAGTAAATAATTTAATTAGATGAGCGCAAAGAGGAAACCCTAAAACACCTTTTCAAAGGAGAAGCAATTATTGTGAACATATTTTATTATTTTTCTAAATTCGACTGCTTGCTACCGTAGTTCAAGTGTCATTTTATTACTCGTAGTTGAAATTTCCTCATTTGCTACTGTGAGTCTCGACTAAGAACTTTATTCACCCAGGAAAAATTGTTTTTGCCTTTGCTAATTTTTCTTATGATCATATCTCAGAGTTACCTCAGGTTATAGATTTCATTCTGTTCTCGATTTCTACTATCATTATACACTACAAGCTTTAATTCTTGTTTTTGTTTATCTCGATTTCATTGTGTAGCTCAACCACCAACGAATACATAACGCAAGAGGCGTTTGCATCCTTCATGGCCAATCTGACCGTCTCTCTTCGGAACGAATTCTGTGGTGTAGCTAAATTTCGATGAACGTATTCGACCCTCCTTGCGTTTTCATCCTTGTCAGAGTTTTCCCAAGGTGAGTTGAACGAAGTTTTGTCCATGTATTCCTTCGTTTTCGATAGATAACCATCATCCTTGGGGGTTTACGTATCGTCTACCTTTGTAGATGCGTTTCCATTTATAGGATGAGCAAAGAGGTAACTATTTTGGCAACGACCTTCATGATTTTGCCTTACAATTTAGTTTAATTTAATTCATCGTTTTCCTCTTCTTATCTATCTCATTGGTTTGGCGCAGGTGAGATACTACTCCGAGGTGGCTTGGTATTCTCAGTGATTTCCCTACAATTGATCCCTGAAGGTCATTAACACTATTTTTTCTTTTTTATTCTTGATTTCAGGTCGGTATTTGTGACTCGTTGCATTACTCCGATGAGATATTTCTTCATAACTCATTATGAATTTCTAAAAGCCGATATCATGAAATTTTCTCAGGAACTCATTAATTTTAAATTATAAGTGGTGACTAGTCTTTTGGGAGATTTAGAAATGAAGCCCCGTCAATACGTCTTTTTATTACTATGCCAGCAGAGTTACATTCTCTATTAGGTATTGAATGTGGACAGTTCAAATAACTGTGCAGGAGTAGTTATGGGTTTCTCTACTCTGTTATTATAAATATCATAATATATCGAGATGATAAACGTAATTTTTTCATGTTTAAATTTCCATTCATTTAACTACCAAAGTAACACTCACTGGTGATTTTGTGAACACTAAATAATTTTACTTATGTGCACTCCGGATGTCTCCGAGAAGTTACTACAGCAACTAAATTTTCGTTTAATTCACCACTGGAATAAAATAAGATATAGGAGACATATTTAATAATGTCTTACGAGTGTTCAGTCTTCTAATTTAACTTCTGTACACATATTTAAAAGTGCTATGCTTTCTAGTATAATTTTTCATTCTTTTAGGTACTTGGATAATTCCAGACTTTTCTAATGCTATGATGGCGATAATTTCATAAGGTTTTGATAATAACCTCATTGGAATTTTATTTTTTCTTGACATAATTTATATGTCTATAATTTTTCCTCATGTCTAGCATGCCATGTTAATCAGCAATATTATCACCTTTATATCACAGGCCTTCGATTTCATTATAAATAGCTTTGTAGCATATTAACCATAAATCTGTACTTAGGTTTTGAGCTAGTTTAATTCTGTTGGTAGAAATATAGGTATACCTGTAGCACCTATTCATGGTTTTGCCATTTAATTGAATTTTGTATACTTTAGCTATTGGTTCATTGCATTGGTACCAATTGTTATAACTCATTTTTCCCATTTATTTATGTCATTTATTATATTAAATAGATGTAACATATGTCTAGCTTCATTCATCTATGATGCATGTAAGGATACTTCGCTTCCTTTTTCTATAAACATTATTTAGTTAATAATACAGAAGAAGATTAAATTTTAAATGTAAGTCATCATTGGGAAAAGATGTATTCTCAGATTTAGACCAACACTGGTTTAGAGATTCTGTTGAATTCTTTCCCATAGATATGATTCCTACAACTGTACAGAGCTGAGAGGATAATTTTATTCTATAGACTTCTGTTAAATGTAGAGAATAACAATTGCAAAATATTGATCTACTTAGCATCTACCATATTAAAAAATAACTGATGCTGTAAACATTAGTGAATCTTAAACATACCACTTCTGCAATTGAGCAACCTCCCAACCTTAGAGTTATTTTGTCCTCAAGAACTCACCCCGGAGCTGAGATCATCTCCTAGAACAGACCAACCTCTAATCTGTTCAGGAATAGCTTATTTAAGCTTTTTCTCCCCAAAGCCTGCTTCTAATTCTGTGTCTAGAATATCAGGATGCTTTTCTTCCTGTTTGCCTAGGCTTCCCTTATTTAGGGATTTTTAAATCTGCTTTTTTCTTTTCTCAGCTTTTTACCTCTTCCCAACTACTCTTCACCTCATTGGGGAAAAACTAGATTTTTCCTCAAAAATCTAATTTGGAAATAATTTCTTTCAAGGATTTTTGAAAGATTTTTGGGGAAAGTATTTTCCTCTTTCCATCCTCATGGATTTAGCAAGTGATCTCATAATTCTCATTTGGTCAATCTGCACAGAATTATTTTATTTATTTTTATAATTAAATATTTAAGTACATCCACAAAATACTTATCCATTGGGGTCCACTCCCCTTTGGATTAAAGTTCAAATGTCTAACTTTGAAAAAGAACATAAACTAGGGGTGTTACAACTTTACACAGAGTTGGGATTCAACCCCATGAATTAAAGCTACATTATCCCTTCGAAAATAGTTTAGATTTCGATTAAAGGAAGTCTTCAAGGAATTATGGACCAACCTATAGAAATGAAATCCAATAATTTTGTCACTGTATGACATACAAAATGATAACCTTGATGTATAATGAAACATGAAGATAGAAAAGGGTTACCGCACATAAACAAAATTATATCAATAACTTATGAGGAATTTCAATTGTATATTCCTAAGAACCCATTTAGATGTCAAAAGAATGTCAAAGGTAACAAAGGAATTGCAGAAAATAATGGAGAAACATATTATAGAATGAAAAATATATTAACAACACAAACCCTGTGTCTATTAAAAAAGGGTACATATGCCAGAAATTTTGATGGGTTCTCTGAGTAGAGAAGAGCCAGAAAAAAGAACGAAGGGTATCATTAACTAGACCCATAATTTAATTAAAAACATATGGGCAACATTGAATAAGAAGATGCTGAGGGTAGTGAGAATATACATACCTGTAGAGAAATTTTGAAGGCATGAAGCATAAATTGTTGGTAGGCCTCCTCGAGAAAAAGCTCTCCTTAGTTCCGAAAAATTCATAGGTGAAGACCACGTTTCATTAACAAAATATTCAACCTACATCCACAACCAAACAAACAAATATTAAGTGAGAAAGTAGAGATAAGGAAACCGTAATGAAATAATAAACTCAAAACTGAGATAAACAATGTACGAAATCATACTTCAAATGATGGAACAAAATCCATACCCAAAGGAAATTTAATATCATTATAAAACATTCGAGTGGGAGTAAGTTTTAATTTTAGATTAACTCGGTAAATTCCTTACTCAGTATGCTCGGGGAACAGAGCAATGCGATTGGCCAGAGCTGAGAATGAGATTGGCAATGATATTCAACAATAAAACTAATGTTGCATCCATAATAAGAAATTAGGTATCATTTTTAGAGGTTTTTGGTTAAGGAAACATAAATTCAGAAACACCATAACCATGAGGGGTTTCTGTAGTGCATTATATTAGATATCATTTTTGGGATTCAACTGCGTTAAGTGAGTCATTCATATATGACCATTTTCATGAGAGGTAGTCGTAACTCACTAATTTCTCATGATTTTTGAATAATCCACTTAGCACTCATTGCATCAGGTGATGCTCACAGGGGTGAAGAAGTGGGATTGAAACTAGTGAAATGAATCACATAGCATCAATCATCACTTCTAGGGCTTGCACCCGATAACCAGGACTTTCCGGGAGGTCACCCATCTAAGAACTCCTTTGGCTCAAGCGCGCTTAACTGTGAATATTTCCCCACAATCAAACCCACTTAGCTTGCTACCCCATTTGCAAAACCTTAGCAAGTATTGTGCCTCATGAACCATTCAAGAAGAGATCTCTTTACTCTTTATATTTTAAATATGAGGGGTTTCCGCAGTGCATTATATTAGATATGGTGATAAACAATAACAATATGGGGACTACATGGGCACAAAACTAACAATAAATGGATACACTTGTCTTATAGGTACCTAGTATAATATTGTGCGTTCGGTTAGAGGCTTTCAATTTCATGGAGGCCTTGCCATGTGTGTAGTTGAGGGCCCAAGGCAGAGAAGGAGGGGTCCAACTCACAATTTAGCCACCTAGGATGGTTTCTCTGCCACTTACTCTATTGTAGCCTTGGAAGATATGAAATGTTAGCTTGTCATTAGTAGTCAGCCCCAGTTCCTTAATTGGACCTAGGAGGTCAGGTCATGTCATAGTATCCCTCAACTCATGTTTACCACAACATTCTTGTTAAAGATAATAAATCAGGAAGGGGTGGTTACACTATTGAAATTTCCTACCAAAGAGTTACAAATGTTAGACTCGCCTTCGATCCCTAGGTCCTTATGACAGGAAAAAAAAAAAAAAACCATCATTTAGGGCCTTAAAATGTTTGTGTAAGTTTATGACCTAAAAAATATTAAATTAGCTACCATGATGGAAAATTTTTCTTCAAGCTAGTGGAAGAAGTGGATGGCCACCAATATCCACCTAGATCAACTATGTTCATCCTTTGAAGAAAATTTAAATTGCACCCCTTTCCCAAGAAAAAAAATATCATTTCTTTTAGTGAGTTTGATTGAAAGATTGATTTTAAGGATTTCATTTGAAATTGTAATATCTCATTTCAGGGATATCTCTAAAGCACGACAAAACTCCAACCAGAGATTGACTGGGAGGGCATTTACCGGATATGTCGCCTCTAAAAGAGGGCGAGGTCCGGAGGCTATATGTCCCTTTACAGACTCTGTATAAGAGTGAAATATAAACACACCAAGTGTTATATAACTATACATATAATATCATAAAACAACTACGACAACTCATCCAGAAAATGAATTTCTCAGCAACTCATGCCTGAAAAATGAATTATTTAGGTATGATGGCTTCAGCTACCATATAATATGTTTGATAATTCTCATCAACCCAAATAAATAACATCAGAAACATTTACTCAGCTTTTAAGGGCAAAAAGGTGGGGAAAGGTGAGGATTTTGGCCCTAAAATGAGTGTATGAGAAACTTTGTGCCCAATTATGGGTCACAGTTCTGGAATATGTTATATTAGGTTAAGACGGACTTCCATGTAGAATTTAAGCTCAAAAAGGCGTTTTTCTAAGTTAAAAAGTTCCTCCTTCCCGACTAGTCAAGAAAAACCCTGATTTCCCATGACTTTGAGTTTGTAGAATTTTACTGAAGCAAGGGAAACATTTTTTTCTGAAGGATTAAGATGTAAAACACTATGATAAATCAGATAATTAGTTTATTAATATGGCATGGGCATTAAGCAAGGTTAAACAGTAGTTTTACATAGAAAACCCCTCAAGATTGAGGTGCCGCAAGACAAGGGAATAATCCAGAAACCCTTCAGCATTTTCTCTAGTATCTGTGAGATAATAAGATGAATATATAGGCAATAATAATTTATAGCAGCAATATAGTGTACAATCCTTGAGGAAGAAACCTCTCAAGAAAGCAATGCATCCTCAATGAGACATGTACATGGTAATGAAAGAACACTGCTATTTCTGCATAAATCCTAGCTATGAAAAACGTAGTCTATGATAGAACACTACTCCAGAACGATTTAAATACATGGATATGACAATATATGGCCCAAATAAAATAGGGGAGCAAGGCTCTAACCCGTAGAAATAGTAATAGATCAATCCTCCAAGGGATTGGCTCAAATACACAAAATGGCAAAAATGCCGGAGTTGCTGGGGAGAAACTGCAACTCAAATCTAGAACTAAGTAGAGAAGGTTGTAGATGATGAAAAATATGAATTAGAACTCCTCCAATGGATCTCCAAAGTGTAAGGCTGATCCTTACACTTGAGATCTCACTCACAAACCAATCTGCAAACCCTCACTACAAATACACCATAAAAATAACGCAGAAACTAAGAGGGACTGTGCAGTAGTAGAATAAAACACTTTGGCCAAGTGCCAAGATCTGAAAATCAGCTCCAATATCCTCCAACCTGATCCTCCAAAGGAAAAAAGGGATCTCCCTCTAAAAAACAAGAGAAGGAAGTGGTGTCATAAAGTCACCACAACAACACCCTACAACACAATATTATGTTGCTGCAGCAATAACGCTGTCATGGAGGATGATGCTGAAAAACTAACCTTGCCGGAGCAGGCACTCGAAGTCCCCCAGGGCTAAGGGTGAGATATCCGCACGGAAACACTTGGTTGCACTAAATAGTGCTGCAGACTAGTTAAACAACCAGCGTGCTAAAGAAGAAAAATGTCTCACTCAACAATCCATAACTCAAGCATGAATGAAATGAGGATGCTCCTCCATCTTTTATAATGTTGGTTTCCCTCCAAAACCCAATGTAGCCTATCTCTCTCCTCCACATCCTCATCCTTATCTGCACAGAAGCTTGCAGAAGCTTCTAGAGTGTATGCTGATCCTGGGCTACAAAATTATGGCCCTCCAATGGCAAAGTGAAGAAAAATCCTCCAAAGGAGACTCCTCCAACGATGAAGAACAAGCTGGCCCAAAACAATCCATCCATGAAGAATAGGACATGGTCATCATGGAACATCCTAATGAGAGGTTTTCCGAAGGTTTTACATGGTGATACATGATGCAAACAATTTCTCACAAGGATACAGCGCAGTCTCATCCACTGCAACTTCAGAAAATTACATGGCAAGCAATGTCCATGTTTCATCACATCTACTAAAGGATAGTAAATGGTTGAATGTAACACCAATAATACATGATCAAGCACTTGCCCATGGTTGTACAGTGGATGAATATCAATCTTATGGTCCACCTCAAAAGAGAACAAACATTTGGCTATGGTGGCCATATCGCCTCCCATGCTCCCATTAGAACATGTAGTGCAGAAACTGTGGGAACTTTTCCCACTCACGGACACATCCTGCTCATGTGTCTCTCTCATAATCAAGCCTCCCATACAAATCTGATCTATATCAACAAATGAATACATGATCAGAAACAAACTATGGCACTATGTAATTTATATTTTATCTGTGTGTAATATTCTGGACATTTCCCAACGTATTTAGAGCTATACATATTCTGGAATATTCTCAATTTTAACCAGTGCGATGACCTGGTATTGGGTCTCTGTACTAATTTTTCTCTTACAGTCTTTTTATCTAGAGATGTGCAATGGGTCCATACTTGTTCTGGTTGTGGAATAATGGAGTTGTTTGTACTGACATATTCACAAACTACTGACTCTATACTGTTATTAATTTAAATATTGTAAATTCCATTATATAGAATATCATTATTTGTTTTGTTTCGTGTCAGTTTGAAACCACATAAAGAGAAGAATAGTACTTATTTTTAAATCATAATTCTATCTCAGCATGCTATTTTAATTTGGTCTTCCTTTTCCGTCAAGGTTGGAAATCATTTCCTTCATAGTACCTATACTATGTCCTTGTAATGCAAAATATAGAATGATTTCCAGAATACATACATATCTATTTTTAATTTTAATTTTTTATATAGGTATATGCATGCAGGGGACAGAATAGTAAAGTCTTGTTCATTAAATAATTTATGTTGAGGCTAAGGTTCCTTCTTTACTATATCTCTTCGGTAACTTTTATATACATTTTCTGCTAGAACAGAGTTGGGTTTTTTTCAAGTTTGCCCATGAATAATAGGATTTCTACCTTACAGTAATAATACCCTTCCTAATCATTTTACATACACAGTGTTCTTGTAGAATTTTTTCACCTTTTCCTTCACTAAAAGATAGAAATGTTCTTGTAAACCCCATTCTGTTTTATTTTTGTAATTTATAGATTTGTTTCACAATAGTAGTGTGAAATTCTCTTCCGAGAAAATAACAATCCACTTTATTTTTTCATGGTGTTTTATTTCTTTAAGCATCAAGGTGACAGTTTAGTTTTTCTGCTACATTTTTTTTCCAGAGTAGCCTTACTCCTGGTACCATAGAGAAAGTGTGAATAGTATTATGATCATTCAGTACGATAACAAACTCCTCAGGCTTAATTTACATAGTAATTACACCAATTACACTTTTAAGTCAGCACCATATTTCTGTGTACATGCATGTTCATATCTAAAGTGTAACCTATATCATTTTTCCAAAGTTCAATACATGAACTAGTACATGTTTAATTAATTATTTATTTAATTACCCTTTATTACAGAAGCAGATTAAAGTTACATTAACTGTTCTAGGGAATCATTTACACTCTCTCCATATTTAAACCATATAATGGTTTAGAGATCAAGTCACAAGATCTCAACGTAAACTATCACTACAATTCAACAACATTTAATTTAATTATTCATTAAAACCATGTGCATACCACTTCTGTGATGACCAGTCCTCCCAACCTTAGAGTTACTTTATCCACAAGACTCACCACCGAGCTGAGATCCTTTCCCCATAACAGACCAACCCCCAATATATTCTGGAGTAGCTTATTTAAGCTTATGCTCCCCAAAGCCTGTTTCTAATTCTGCGTCTAGAATTACAGGATGCTTTTCTTCCTGTTTTCTTAGGCTTCCCTTATTTAGGGACTTTTGAAGCTGATTTTTGATTTTCCAGATTTTTAACTCTTCCCAACTACTCTCCACCTCATTGCAGAATTTAGATTTTTTCATCAAAATCTAAATTAGAAATAAATTCTTTCAAGGATTTTTGAAATATTTTTGGGGAAAATCTTAGCCTCTTTCCATACCTCATGAATTTGGCATGTGATCTCAAATTTCTCATTTGGTCAATATGCACAAAAATATTTTATTTATTTCTCATAATTAAATAATTAATTATATCCACACAATACTTACCCATTGGGATCCACTCCCCTTTGGATTTAAGTTCAAATGTCTAACTTGCAAGTAGCATAAAACTAGGGGTGTTACATATTCCCCCCTGAAAGAAAACACCGTCCTCGATGTTAACAACTAACTATTAGAGTTTATTTTGAAAATAGATATGGATATTTTTCCATCATCTAAGCTTCTCTTTCCCATGTAGCTTCTTCAGCAGTAAAGTGCTTCCATTTCACCTTTACTCTTGCTACTGTTCGGTTCCTCAATTCAACTTCTTCTTGCTCCAATATTTAAAGCAGCTCTAGAAGGAACTCCCCTTCTGGCTCCACCTGTATCACATTCCAATCAACAATGTGAGAAGCATCATGAACATATATTTTTAATAACGATACATGAAACACATCATGAACTTTAACATGGGGCGGTTGGGCCAGCTTATAAGCCACTGGTCCCACCCTCTCTAACACCTCAAAAGGCCCACAATATCTAGGAGCCAATTTTGCACAATTTCTGGCATAAGGTGTGCTCTTTTTGCATTTAATATGCAGATACACATGATCACCCACTTTGAATTCTCGATGCACCCTCTTCTTATCAGCATAATTTTTTCTGGCGATCTTGTGCTGTCTTAATGTTTCTCTGTATTTGTTTGACAATTCTTTCCATTTCTTGTAAATTATCTGGTCCTAATATTAGCTTATCTTCCGGTTGGCTCGAACCTAAAGGAGTACGACACTTCCTTCCATAGAGTTATTCAAATGGACTCATTTTAATGGAAGATTGATAGCTGTCATTATAAGAAAATTCAGCTAAATGCAAGTAGTCTTCCCATTTTTATGGCCTATCCATCACATAAATTGTTAGCATATCCTACAAAATCTGATTTGTTCTCTCTGTTTCACCTTTTTTCTGAGGGTGATAGGCAGTACTAAAATTCATCTTGGTGCCCATGCCCCCAAATAGACCATTCCAAAAATCTGTTGTGAACTTAGCATCTCTATCTGAAACAATCATCTTTGGGACCCCGTGTAGCCTTACTATTTCTTTTAGGAACACATCCACTACCTGGGCTGTCCCAAAAGTGGATTTTATAGGTACGAAGTGTGCAGATTTTGTTAAAGTGTCCACCACTACCATCACTCAATCATGTTGGTACTTTGTTTTGGGTATCCCCATTATGAATTCTATAGAGACAATGTCCCATTTCCATTCTGCAATTGGCATGGGATTTAAAAGTCCAGCTGGATGCTGATGTTCTACTTTGACTAGTTGACATTCCATGCATTTAGCTAAATAGCCTGCTACATCCCTTTTCATTCCTGGACAAAAAAATTTCTTTTTCCAGGCTGTAAGCATTTTCTGATATCCCGGATGTCGTGCATATGGTTGTTTATGGTATTCATCTAGGATATATTTTTTCAAGATTCTATATTGGGGATACACAACCTGTTTTTATAGCAGATCAGCCCTCTCTGGTTTTGTGTGTACTCAGCCATTTATTTTTTCTACATTTTTAATTGCATACTTTCATAATTGGGATCTTGATCCGCTACCTTTTTAACTAGCTCTTCCAACTCAAAACTAGCACTACTCCCAAGGCTGCTCATGTGTTGGCAAGCATTTCTGCTTAAGGCATCAACAATTTTTTTTTCCTTCCCTTTGATATGTTTGATGTCCATATCAAATTCACTCAGAAAGGACATCCATCTGGCTTGTCGAGCATTCAAATCAGTTTGGGAAAAGAAATATTTGCAGCTAATATGGTCAGTCATCAATATGAATTTTTTCCCAAGAAGATAGTATCGCCACATCTTCAAGGCATGAATTACAGCAGCCAGTTCCAAATCATATACACTGTAGTTTTGTTCATGTTTCTTAAGTTTCCTAAACACATATGCAATAACGGAATTTTCCTGCAACAGAACTCCTCCCAATCCCTCTCTGCATGCATCAGTGCATACAACAAACTCTTTTTCAGGATCTGCAATTTTGAGTATAGGAGCTATAGTGAGTTTTAGTTTTAGTTGTTCAAAACTATTTTGGCATTTTCCAGTCCATTCAAATTTGGTGCCTTTTCTTTGTAACGAATTTATGGGATATGCTATTGCAGAAAATATTTTCAGAAACCTTCTATAATAACCCGCAATCCCCATTAATGACCTAACTGCTAATACATCAGTGGGCACCAACCATTCTCTAATATTCTTTATTTTCTCAGGGTCCACCGCCAATCCTTTTTCAGAAATAATATGCCCCAAGTATTGAATCTTGTCTTTATAAAATTCACATTCACTGAACTTGGCATATAACTAGTTTTCTTTCAAGGTTTGAAAAACTATCCTTAAATGTTCTTTGTGCTCTTCCACACTTTTTGAATAAACCAGAATATCGTCTATGAACACTAGTACGAATTTCTCCAAGTACTTGTTCAAAACGTTGTTCATTAAGCACATAAAGGTGGTAGGGGCATTCGTCAAACCAAAAGGTAGGACTACAAATTCGTAGTGACCATACCTGGTTTAGAAAGTTGTTTTACTAATATCTTCCTGAATTCTGAGTTGGTGATAACCAGTCCTCAGATCAATTTTAGAGAATATAGAAGCTCCTCTTACTTGATCAAAAAGATCATCAATTCTGTGCAATGGGTATCTGTTTTTGATGGTCAACTTATTCAGCTGACGATAGTCAATGCACATTATAAAGGTTCCATCCTTATTTTTCAAAAACAACACCGGTGCTCCCCACTGAGACACACTCGGTCTGATATAACCTTTATCCAGAAATTCTTGCAATTGCATTTTCTGTTCCATAAGTTCGAGAGGACTCATTTGATAAGGGGCTCTGGAAATAGGTATTGCTCTAGGAACTAAATCGATTGAGAAGTCAATCTCTCTTTTGGGGGGAAGATGAGGAATCTCATCTATAAAAACTTCCTTAAACTCTCTTACCACAGGCAGAGTGTCCAGCATGTTTTCTTCAGGTTGCTATCCTAATTCTTCGACATGTACAACATACACTTGATATCCTTTCCTAGATGTTCTTTTTAATTGTGGAGCTGATATTTGTCTTATAGAGATTGGTTTTGGTTTTCCTTTGAGAATAAAGGGTTTCCCCTCCTCATATATGCAATGTAGAGTTTTATCCCAACAGTTCATCATAGCCTTTCTCTTTTCTAACCAGTCCATTCCTATCAGCAAGTCATATGAGCCTAAGGGCAGAATGTTTAAGTTTACTTCTATCTGATAATCATTCAATTTAATTGTTGTTTGAGGTAACCTATGAGCTACTTTTCACTTAGTGCCAGTGGCTAGCTGAACCAACCAAGACTGTTGAAATTTTTCAGTTTTGAGATTGCATTTCTCTACAATTTGTGGACTAATATAACTCAAAGAAGCTCCTGGATCAATTAAAATTGTAACAGATTGGTCAGCAATCTTACCTTCCATCTCAACCATGGTAGCCTGGTGCTTTGCTTGTCGGTTCTCCAAGGTTGCACTGATAGTGTGTATGTTTCTTGCTATATCATTTACTGTGGTAGCTTCTCCATCCCTCATAGTCATCTGAATGTTGCAGTGTGGACAATCCCTCAATAGATGAGGTTCTCCACAACCCCAACATTTCAAGGGTTCTCGCATTTTTACTGGTCCCTCCTTCTTTTTACTTGGGACTGAGCAGTTTGGCTTTCCTTGGATTTATTAAATTTCTTCCGCTAATGGTCCCTGCCAATTTTTTTCAGGTAAGCTGGTTTCTGTTTTTTCCCTTTTGATTCACTCTTATTTAACCAAATTTTTCCATGTTCACCCTTGCCTTTAAACTATTGGTAGCATAATCTAGCTTTTATCACCACTTCATCCATAGTCTTTGGATTATCGAACTCTATTTTCTCCTTGTACATAGCAGGCAAACAATTCAAAAACCTTTGTACCTTTGCCTTCTCTTCACGAATATAAGGAACGTAACTTAGTAGATTTGTAAACTTGGTGACAAACTCATCTATAGTGAGTTGTCCTAATCTGAGTTCATGGAACTCCTTTGCCTTATCATCATAATAACGTTCGTTCAAATATCGGTTTTTAAACTTGACTTGGAAATCTTCCCAAGTCACTATTTTTCATCAATGGCATGGACCATTTTCGTCTCTTCCCACCACAAGGTGGCTTTGCCCTGCAACTGGTAGACATCCAATTTTCCTTTAGATTGCTGTCATATTCATATACCTGGAAATACTTAATCATATTCAACAACCATGCTTCAACATCTTCCTCCTTCTCTCCATCATAGGAGGGAGGTTTAATCTTTTTGAATTCCCCCTGTAATTCCTTTCTCTGTTTAGACTGATGTCTAGTAGTGTCATATTCCTCAGAATCATATGAGAATTTCCCTTTCTTCCTATTTCCGAAACCTTCACCTTCTTGGCTGTTCCACGAAGTCAGTTCTCTTATGAGCTTTTCCTGCTCCTCACTGGCTAATGACAGCCTGTCATTCTGACTTCTTAACTCAGCTATCTCTCGTTGCAAGCCATGCAACATAGCCATCAAAGGAGCATTGGGATCTGGCATGTTATCTTCATCTCGCAGATCAACATAAATTTCATCTCCTTCAGCCATTGTCTTTTCAGTTCCAATACCACTGTACACTAAACAAAACAACATTAGATTTTTTTTTTTTTCCAAAAAAATAATTTACAGAGTGAGCACAACAACAGTCCAGTTTTCAAACATGGGCTCTGATACCATTTGTAACACCTCCACATTCACATATTAAAAAAAAAATTCTATCAAAAATAATCTGGAACTTTTATTAACAATACCCTCATGACTATAACTTTATTACCCATTAACATCTTTATTAATCTAGAAAAACCTATCTCAAGGTTTTCGATTAAAGGGTTCTCTATTTGTACTTTGATCTATTAATACCTTGCCCATTTTTTTTTCATGAGTTTATTATACTTGTTAACCATTTGATGAGTCTTCACTCAATGGTTTTTTTTTCTCATCCATTATTTGATATACATATCGAACACATTAGCCATATAACATTTAAGTAATCTTATTACTACGTTGTCCATTGTTAAAATATGACTCGTTCCCTATGCTAATGGTCATACTCTCCTACCACGTCATTACCTATGCAGGGACTGCACATATAGCCTATTGTTTTTATACGAACTTCCATTGCATAGGACTTTAGAGCTGCACCGATTTCAACTTAACACATCTCCTCTCACATCAAGATCTCTTGCATATATGTAATTGCGTTGGGATTGCAATTCATAATGTCTATTGTACTCTTGTAGTACCACACTGGAGTCCCATTAAATTTGTTGATCCATCTCGTGCTCTGTCAAAATTTCCATCCTTCAGTTGATTTCTCCTGAGATTAATTACATTTGTGGGTTTCGATGGAGTTCTGGTACTTTGGCATCGTCGCTCATTAAATTTTTCTAATTGTTAAGATGAACTTTTTAGACTTTATAGTTGGTTTATTGTATGCGTACATCCTCTCCAGATCCCGCCATCTGGATGGTGAGGATCGGTTAGGGTTTGAACACGACCATGGTTATTCAATTCACATTTTTTTTTTTGCTAAGTTTTATTTTTCTTTGTCCCATTCTGGTTCTAGAACTTATGAAGGTCTCCCCATTCGAGCTTTTTATGGATGCATTGACGCCACCCTCGCAACTCTTCATTGTTGAGGTTTCGTCACCGAACCTCATCGATGTTTGTCTTGCTTCCTGGGTAGCTCGAATAGGACACAGACCCCACTGACTCTCTTAGGTATTCGTCTGCTTGCCCTTTGATTTATACACTTAGTTATTGTTTTTCATGAAGTTTTCGTTGATGATCGTATTATGCCTCTGTTCGTTGTATGGATATAAGCATAATCGTATGAGAATTTCATTTGTTCGTTGATTATGCAAATAGAGTTTCGTTTTCTTCATGGTTATAACATTGGAGAGCGTTGAATCTTATTCGAACTCCTCATGTGTTCTCCTTCTTGGCTACCATTCGGTACGTTGTTATTTGCTTAATGTAATTAACTTATGATTTGGTACCAAGCTCGATTTCTCATATCTTGGGTTTACATTTCACAGAGCTCCTGTTCACGACAAGGCTCATGCCCTTCATTCCAGGTATTGGATTTTGCATTCTTGTTTAATGCAATACGTACGCAGTTCAATAATTTTTATATTGTTCGGATGCAATGATTTGGGGTTTCACTCTCTGGTTCTCATTTTTGTAGGTACTTTCGTCGCCGAGCGCCCCTGTATTTCTCATACTGCTATTGCAAGCAATGCTCCCAGATTTGACCCTTAACATTGTTATTCATTTGTTCTCAGGTCGGTACTCTGTTATCATCCAGACCTTCATCACTCTCATGGATGAAAGCAAGTCTTCCATTTGTGAAGTAGTTTGTCTTATCGGACAGTCAGATTGAATTCGCTCCTGTAGCCATGCCCTTTTTATTTTTAAACGAACTATGGCATTATGTAGTTTATATTTTATCTGTGTGTAATATTCTGGACATTTCCAAACTTATTTGGACCTATATATATTCTGGAATATTCTCAATTTTAACCAGTGCGCCAACCTGGTATTGGGTCTCTGTACTAATTTTTCTCTTACAGTCTTTTTATCTAGAGATGTGCAATGGATCCATACGTGTTCTGGGTGTGGAATAATGGAGTTTTTTGTACTGAAATATTCACAAAATACTGACTCTATACTGTTATTAATTTAAATATTGTAAATTCCAGTATATAGAATATCATTATTTGTTTCGTTTCATGTCAGTTCTAAACCACATAAATAGAAGAATAGTACTTATTTTTAAATCATAATTCTATCTCAGCATGCTATTTTAATTTGGTCTTCCTTTTCTATCAAGGTTGGAAATCATTTCCTTCATAGTACCTATACTATGTCCTTGTAATGCAAAATATAGAATGATTTCCAGAATACATACATATCTATTTTAATTTTAATTTTTTTTATATGTATATGCATGCAGGGGACAGAATAGTAAATTCTTGTTCATTCCTTATTATAAAATAATTTATGTTGAGGCTAAGGTTCCTTCTTTACTATACTCTTCGGTAACTTTTATATACATTTTCTGCTAGAACAGAGTTGGTTTTTTTTCAAGTTTTCCCATGAATAATAGGAGTTCTACCTTACAGTAATAATACCCTTCCTAATCATTTTACATACACAGTGTTCTTGTGGAATGTTTTCACCTGTTCCTTCACTAAAAGATAGAAATGTCCTTGTAAACCCCATTCTGTTTTATTTTTTTAATTTATAAATTTGTTTCACAATAGTAGTGTGAAATTCTCTTCCCAGAAAATAACAATCCACTTTATTTTCTCATGGTGTTTTACTTTTTTAAGCATCAAGGTGACAGTTTAGTTTAGCTGCTAATTTTTTTTCCAGAGTAGCCTTACTCCTGGTACCATAGAGAAAGTGTGAATAGTATTATGATCATTCAGTATGATAACAAACTCCTCAGGCTTAATTTACATAGTAATTACACCAATTACACTCTTAATTCTGCACCATATTCCTGTGTACATGCATGTTCATATCTAAAGTGTAACTTATCTCAGTTTTCCAAAGTTCAATACATGAACTAGTACATGTTTAATTAATTATTTATTTAATTACCATTTATTAGAGAAGAAAATTAAGGTTACATTAACTGTTCTAGGGAATCATATACACTCTCTCCAGATTTAAACCATATAATCATTTAGAGATTCTGGTTGACAATACTCTCTAGTATTCTTCCTACTACCATAGAGAAGTTAGGAGAATTATTTCTTCTATTCAACTTCGTTAAAAGTAAGGGAATTCATAACACAACAATTTAACTCAACATAACTACCACAGAAAATATCACTACAATTCAACAACATTGAATTTAAATATTCATTAAAAGCATGTGCATACCACTTCTGTGATGACCATTCCTCCCAACCTTAGAGTTCCTTTATCCATAGGACTCACCCCCGAGCTAAGATCCTTTCCCCAGAACAGACCAATCCCCAATCTGTTTTGGAGTAGCTTATTTAAGCTTATGCTCCCCAAAGCCTGTTTCTAATTCTGCGTCCAGAATTACAGGATTCTTTTCTTCCTGTTTGCCTAGGCTTCCCTTATATAGGGACTTTTAAAGCTTCTTTATGCTTTTCCATCTTTTTAACTCTTCCCAAATACTGTCCACCTCATTGGGGAATTTAGATTTTTTCGTCAAAATCTAAATTAGAAATAAATTCTTTCAAGGATCTTTGAAAGACTTTTGGGGAAAATCTTAGCCTCTTTCCATACCTCATGAATTTGGCAAGTGATCTCAAATTTCTCATTTGGTCAATATGCACAGAAATATTTTATTTATTTCTCATAATTAAATAATTAATTATATCCACACAATACTTATCCATTGGGATCCACTCCCCTTTGAATTTAAGTTCAAATGTCTAACTTGCAAGAAGCATAAAACTACGGGTGTTACAGTGCCATCCCCTCCTCCTGCAACATCATACAAAGTGTGAGAGAAAATCTTCCCTTGCTCTCCCAAGAAAAGAAACAAAGTGTTTTGCTGCCTCCCCATACCTCCATCATACCAATCATTTGATGAATACATAATGAATGATATGAGTATCATATCAACACCATTCATCCATACTCTATGCTTCTCAATGATGCAAGTATCCAACCATCTTCTCCCCATCCTCCTATTCTTAGGAAGAGTGTGTGCCAAGTGATGGCCAAACTCTTTCAAGAGTAACCAGCGCAGCCAAGCCTCCTGCTGCCCGATATCATAGTTCGACAATTACAAGTGATGGCCAAACTCCTTCAAGAGTAACCAGCGTAGCCAAGCCTCCTGCTGCCCGGTATGATAGATATGCAGGTAGCTCCCTAGCTCCTTTCTCATCATCCACATTCACTCAATCACCTGTGGATGCCTCCTTCTTTTCCTCATCTTGGTACTCCTCCCATGAGGGCTACCATCCTCCCAAATCAATTTCCTGTATTTACACTTCATGGGGTTTTGAAATGAAAACTTCTCAAGGATCAATGAGACCCTATCAAGAATCAAATAGGTGGTAGGAAAAAACCTCTCATCATGATGTGTATGGCTCAAGGGATGTCCAACACAAGCATGAGAGATGTTATCCATCCTAAGATGTCCTCCATCTTCTATCTGCTCTTGTGAGAAGGGAAGAAAAGTATTGCATCCCATGGTGTGTCGAAGTGCATTTCCAATGAGATCACTCCATAAGACCTCCCTTTCCTCCATAGTCTTCCAAAACCAATGAGGTCTTGGATCTGAAAGTAGAAGTTCCTCTTTGAGCTGAGAGGAGCTCATTGAGAAAGTGTCATCTTGAAGGGAGAAAAGGTTTCTTACTCCAAGATGTCTACCATCAATCTTCAAGTCTTCAAACCCCAACTTCCAATGTGATGTATAATCCAACAATGGCTCATGAGAATGATGGTTTGATTCCTTCTCGAGTGTTTCCATGTTGCACAATGCAGTGCAACCAAGCTGCTCTTGATGTGCATTTCGAACTTCTTGTAGCGCTACAAGAGCCCCTTCCTCAAAATTTTTGGCTACCCCAACTGTTGATACATGTGGCTGCTCCTTCATGAGTGTGACAATGTTTTTACAAGCCTCCTCAAGAGGTGATGTGATCTCTTCTTGATAGGAAGCACATGGTACTTCCTCTTCTTTTTCTTCAATCTTATTTACCTCCTCAAAAGTGGATGCATTTCCTCTGGATATGAAAAGAGATGAGAATAAAATCATCTTCTTCTTGGGCTGACACTCACAGGGATTAGTGGATCCCTCCTTCATGGGAGAAGGTGACCTCCCCGTGGTATGTTGCAACTTTGATTTCTGCATGATAGAAACCCTACTGTTCCTTCCTCCTTCATCCTGCCTGAGCTGACAGTAATCTATAAAGGGAAAATATGCTTTGAATTTTTCCCCCTTGGACTGCCATTCTTGGAAATAATCTACAAAGGGTATATGATCATGCTGCCTTCCTTTCTCACTCAGTACTGGAGGTAATAATGTAGGAATTGTGATAACTAGATAACCATCTCCACAGGTTGAGCTATAACTATGCTATGATACCACTTTAATATCCCGTTTCGGGGATATCTCTAAAGCACGACAAAACTCCAACCGAAGATTGACTGGGAGGGCATTTACCGGATATGTCGCGTCTAAAAGAGGGTGAGATCCAGAGGCTATCTGGCCCTTTAGATACTCTGTCTAAGATTGAAATATAAACACACCAAGTGGTATATAACTAGACATATAATATCATACGACAACTACGACAACTCATCCAGAAAATGAATTTCTCAGCAACTCATGCCTGAAAAATGCATTCCTCAGTTATGATGGCTTCAACTACCATATAATATGTCTAATAATTCTGATCAACCCAAATAAATAACAGAAACAACCTTTGCTCAACTTTTAAGGGAAAAAAGGTGGGGAAAGGTGAGGATTTTGGCCCTAAAATGAGTGTATCAGTAAATATGCGTAAAATTACGGGTCAAGTTTCTGGATTATGTTATATTAGGTTAATAGGGACTTCCATGTCTAATTTCAGCTCAAAAAAATTCGTTTTTCTATGTTAAACAGTTCCTCCTTCCTGACTAGTCAAGAAAAACCCTGATTTCCCATGACTTTGAGTATGAAAAATTTTACTGAAGCAAGGGCAGCATTTTTTTTTGAAGGATTAAGATTTAAAAAACTATGATAAATCAGAGAATTAGTTTAGGAATATGGAATGGGTATTAAGCAAGGCTAAACAATAGTTTTACATAGAAAACCCCTCAAGATTGAGGTACCGCAAGACAAGGGAATAATCCAGAAACCCTTCAAATTTTTCTCCAGTAACTGTGAGACAATAAGATGAATATATAGCTAATAATAATGTATATCATCAAGAGAGTGTACAATCCTTGAGAAAACAACCTCTCAAGAAAGCAATGCAGCCTCAATAAGACATGTACATGTTAATGAAAGAACACTGTTATTTCTGCATAAATCCGGGCTATGAAAAATGAAATCTATGATACAAAAATGCTCCATAGTGATGTCAATACATGGATATGACAATATATGGCCCAAATATAATAGGGGATCAAGGCTCTAACCCGTAGAAACAGTAATAGATCAATCCTCCAAGGGATTGGATGAAACACAAAATGGAAAAAATGTCGGAGTTGCTGGGCAGCAGCTGCAACTAAAATATAGAACTAATTATAGAAGGCTGTAGATGATGAACAATCTGAAGTAGAACTCCTCTAATGGATCTCCAAAGGGGAAGGTTGATCCTTACACTTGAGATCTCACTCACAAACCAATCTGCAAACCCTCACTGCAAATACACCATGAAAATAACACAGAAACTGAGAGGGACTGCACAGTAGTGGAAAACACTTTGGCCAAGTGCCAAGATCTGCAAATCAGTTCCAATATCCTCCAACCTAATCCTCCAAAGGAAAGAAGGGCTCTCCCTCTGAAAAACAAGAGAAGGAAGAGGTGTCGTAAGGTCACCACGGCAACACCCTACAACACAGTATTATGCTACTGCAGCAATAATTTTGTCCTGGAGGATGATGCTAAAAAACTAACCTTTCCCAAGCAGGCACTCGAAATCCCCCGGGGCTAAGGGTGAGATCTCTGCACGGAGACACTCGGTTGCACTAAACAGTGTTGCAAACTAGTTAAACAACCAACGTGCTAAAGAAGACAAATGTCTCACTCAACAATCCATAAATCAAGCATGAATGAAATGAGGAGGCTCCTCCATCTTTTATAATGTTGGTTTCCCTCCAAAACCCAACTCGGCTTCTCTCTCTCCTCCACATCCTCATCCTTATCTGCGCAGAAGCTTGCAGAAGCTTCTAGAGTATACATAGGCCCCCTCCTCCCCGTGGTGTTGGGTCCCCCCTTGACCCCCACTTAAGTGACAACGTTATGCTACTAGGTGGATGTCTTATTTCACTTAAGTGAGTTAGACCCTCTTCACTCACTTTTTATTTATTTACAAACTATAGATGGAAAAATAAACAAAATAGAATATCCCAATTAGCTGTCTCTAATTAGGAATATTACATAAATATTATAAGGAGTCTATTTGTTGACATTACCTATAAATATTAATCAATTCTATAAAAATATGAATACGTATATTGAAATATGTCATAATGGTTGGATAACATCACAATACGATTTAACCTTTGTTGAAAATAACAATGTAACATAACCTTTAATAGATCTCTTACTTGGAGACAACAAATAAATA
The DNA here is from genome assembly GCA_034641835.2 of Pinus albicaulis. Classification (NCBI taxonomy): domain Eukaryota; kingdom Viridiplantae; phylum Streptophyta; class Pinopsida; order Pinales; family Pinaceae; genus Pinus; species Pinus albicaulis. Next base: position 821,324,888 of record CM076583.1, read on the forward strand.
AAGTGGGCTTCAACATAAGAGAAACACAATGAACATTGTAATGTTACATTACCATAGCGAACCATAGTTAAATATACTCAACATGGTCGACCATTCACATCCATGGATAACCATCTCAAGTTGTAGTCAAACAAAGAGAAAGTAAACTTAATAAAACCATGGTCATTAAACCATAATAAATGTAAACATACCATAACTGTAAATCAGAGTCAACCATAACTTTATAATAGAAAACAAAAAGTAAAATTGATCTATTTTATACCAAGAATATAGTAAAAGGAAACAATATTAATGGAAACAAAATAAACATAAATTTTAGTAGAACATCATTATAGTGAGAACCGAATTATAATAAAAAATCAAGTATCAAAATCTTGTAAAATGTATGACAATACCAACTAGCTCAATTAGTGATACAAAAAAATTTCAACTAGCTATAATAGTGATAGTTTTTTACCAAAGGGAGACATGTTAAATATGTTTATTTGTAATCTAATACATTGATATCCAAAACCTTGATAATAGGGGATGAACTAGAAATAAAATATGTAGAACCCAAGATGTAGTCTAATTGACACATAGGTTTCTAAGGGTCTCAAATTTTTCTTGCAAACTCTATTTTTGGTGCAAAATAGCATGCTCGAAAGGTATCCATGAGAAGTAAAAGGTTTTCCAAGTAATGGGAATGCTATGCTAGATTTATTTGATCATAGGGTAAACAATTTAATTTTTAAGCCCTTTAAAATGTGTCAAAATTTTAGAACCTAAAATATTAGAGAAAAATCAAGAATAATTGGAATAATCCATAATGAATTACTAAAAGAAGTCGCTGGCCACAAACAAGTTAGACATATTTTGAATATAGTCAATATTAGCAATGATATGTCAACAAAATATTGCCAAAGATAATCATTATTAATTGTGGGTCACTATGTTTAATCATATACAATCATAGTCAACCATTCCATCCTAGTCAACCATAATCAACATTATCACACCTAGTTACCCATAGTCAAAAATAGTCAACCATAGTCATATGTGGTTACCTATAGTTCCTAATCCCCTGTCCCCATATTTCCCAAAGTAAAATAAACCTCCTAATTACTTCAATGAAAATATTTACTCTAATTTATATTATCCCACCCCCCCTCCTCCCAAAAAAAAAAGGGATTTTTCTAGCTTAAAATAAGGCACATGAAAAATCACCCTATAATATTAGTACAGAATAGTTGCTACATATATTTTGGTGTAGATCAAGGATTTAAAACTAGTGCAACAACTTAGTGGTCCATTTCTCGATCATATTTCCAAAAAATTAGACTTAATGTCTCAAAACCCTATATGATAGATACCTAATATGCCACATTAGATATTTTATTTTGTATGATACTTCAAATATATTCTAAACCCAAACTCACAAGAGTGGTAATGTGCATGTTGATTATTTCAAAAAACACTCACAAAAGGTGATACATTAAAATGAATAATCTAACCTAATTACCTCCTATAAAATAATATTAATTTCCCATAAAAATGCTACCTTCTATATTTTATTTGACAGAACATGTTATTATAATTAATAATAATAATAATGACAATCAATTCTAGGTCACTATGAAGGGAGACAAAATTGATGGAGCATGAGATCTTTATCACAACATTATCCCTTCCACCTGGTTTTATATCCCACATGACAACATATTTTGGTCATTCTAATAAAGTTCAAGTAGTAGGCTCCCCTAGGCTCCCCCACTATTGTGGAGTCTTTTCCATTCTCATAAATTTCAATGGTGTCTCTACTCTTGCTTAGTCGTAAATTCCTTGTATATATAATATTTCTAGGATGTTGCATATTCTGACATTGTTATATTGGTAGCCGCTAGGTTTTATATTTGGCATCATAGAGATTACTCCAACAAGTTATATATTCACCATGGTTAAAAATACATGACACTGTATACCACCATATTAAAATCCCATGAAATTGAAATTTTTTTTATTTTATAAAGCACATGATGCCATCACTAACAATGATGATATACCTAACTAATATTCACCTTAAAGTCACATATATAAAACATAAGGAAGGACTAATTCTTAGTGTCTAAATTCTATTACTATTTAATTATATATCATCCATACAATTTTTTTAATCTAATCATATATATAGTTTTTTAATTTGTATTTAATTTATCTTTATTTTTAATATATTTATGAAACTATACATACCTTACTTAACTATGTCTAGTATGAGGGATATGTTGTCACTTAGCATCACATTTAAACATAATAAAATAATACTTACATTAAAAAATTTAAAAATAGTAACAAAAATATTTCAATATCTTCCATAAAAAAAATAATTCAATTTTCACATTAATTTTATATCAGCATTATATAAGTATGTAAAGTAATTAAAGGTAATAATATTTTAGCATTGAGGGGTTTTCAAAGTGTATTATATTAGATATCATTTTTTGGTATTCAATTGCGTTAAGTAAGTCATTCATCTATAACCATTTCCCTGAGAGGTAGTGGTAACTCACTAATTTCTCGTGAATTCTTAACGGTCCACTTAGCACGTGGGATTGAAACTAGTGAAATGAATTGCATAGCATCAATCATCAATTTTGTGACTTGCACTCGGTAACTAGGACTTCATGGGAGGTGACCCATCCGAGATTGCCTCTCGCTCAAGCACGCTTAACTGTGAAGTATTCCCCACAATCAAGCCCACTTAGCTTGCTACCCCATTTGCAAAACCTTCGCAATTATTTTTCCTCGTGAACCACTCAAGTAGAGCTCCCTTGAGCCCTTGTATTTAAGTATTATTGGGCTTTCGTAGTGCATTATATTATTCTACTGCATTAAGTAAGGCATTCATCTATGAGAATTTCCATGCGAGGTGGTCGTAATAGACTAATTTCTCATGATTTTGGAATATTCAACTTAGCACTCATTGCATGAGTAATGCTCATAGATGTGAATAAGATTCATTGAAACTAGTGAAAGGAATCACATAGCATAAAACCCGATAAGTAGGACTTCCCAAAAGCCAACCCTCTTGCTCAAGCATGCTTAACTGTGGATTTTTTCCCACAATCGAGCCTACTTAGCTTGCGACCCCATTTGAAAAACCTTAGCAAGTATTGTGCCTCATAAACCATTCAAGTATAACTCACTTCACTCTTTGTATTTAAGTATTCACACGATATCGCGATGCATTATATTAGATATTATTTTTTTGGATTCATTTGCATTAAGTAAGTCATTCATCTATGACCGACTCCATGAGAGGTAGTCGTAACTCACTAATTTTTCATGATTTTTGAATAGTCCACTTCACACTCTTTGTATAGGGTGATGTTCACAAGGCAAAATAAGTGTGATTGAAACTCGTGAAATGAATCACATAGTGTCAATCATCAATTTTGGGTCTTACACCCGGTAACCACCACTAACTAGGGATTTTTCCCCACAATCAATCCTACTTATCTTGTTACCCCATTTGCAAAACCTTAGCAAGTATTGTTCCTATTGAACCATTGAAGCAGAACTCACTTCACTCTTAGTATTTAAGTATTAAGGGGTTTTCGGAGTGCGTTATATTACATTTTCAATTGTGATAAGTCATTCATATATGACTATTTCCATGAGAGGTAGTAGTAACTCACTAATTTCTCATGATTTTTGAATATTCCACTTAGAACTCATTGCATTGACTCACAATGTGAAGAACTAGGATTGAAACTAGCGAAATAAATCACATGGCATTATTCCACTTAGCGTTGGTTGCATTGGCTCACAATGTGAAAAACTAGGATTGAAACTATTGAAATGAATCACATAGTGTCAATCATCATCATGCTTGCATAGGGTATCTAGGACTTGCACCCGATAACTAGGACTTAAGGGAGGTCACCCATACTGTGGCTAAGCGTGATTAAATTTGGAGTTTTCCCCACAATCAAGCCACCTTAGCTTGCTACCCCATTTGGAACAAAATAGCAAGTATTGTACCTCATGAACCATAAGTAAACATGACTTCACTCTTTGTATTTAAGTATTTAGAGGTTCTTGGAGTGAATTATATCAGATATTCAACTGTTTTAAGTAAGCCATTCATCTATCGCCATTTACATGAGAGGTAGTCATGGAAAGAGTGATAAATGACTCACTTAATTAAAGCAGTTAAATCCCAAAAAATGATATCTAAAAATATTTTAATTTGAGAACTATAATTTTTATTGAAATTGATAAATACCATATAGAAATAAAATTATTAGTATTTTACAATATTTAATTAATTTTATGATAAATTTCGATCCTAAATCAAATATTTCAATATAAATTTTTAATAAAAAAAAATGAGCATCATCCCAACTAGGATATTATTACAGAATATTTTATGAAGTAGTGGAAACAACGATATTACATAAAGAATTTGAGGCCGACCATTTAAGGGATGAATACTTTATAAATAAAGAAGCAATGAACTTAACTAAAGCAACTAATTTTTTTTTTTAACTAAAGCAATTGCTTAAAAATCTAAAGCAACTAATTTTTTTTATTTTATTTAAAATTTAAAATTTTTAACATATTAATTGCCTTATTATAAGTTACTAAAATTTTTTTAAATTTTTTTATTTATTTTTTAATATATTTCTTAATTATAAGTAAATTCAATTATTTAATTATCTAAAATAACTTACTTAAATTAATTAAATTAATAATATAAGGATTAATTCTTAGGGAAGAATTTAAAATATAAAACCTTAGAATTTAAACTAAAAACCCTAGAATATGAGAAACCCTAAAAATACTAAAAAGAATTATTTATAAAATTGATAATTAATATTAATTAATAAAATTAATATATAATTAAAAAAATAATAGCTTACTTTAGTTAGTATTAACATTTATTAATTCAAGTAAATAAATGTAAATAAAATTAGCTATTATTTATAATTATTATACATTAATTCTATTAATCATTATTAATTCAATTAATTATTAAAATTAAATCCTAACTAATCGAATATTAAATATGATCAATATAAATATAGTTTATTTTTATTATTATTATTTTTATCAAAAAAGACTTAGATATTAATAATAATTATTAATTAATTAATTTTACTTTTATTAATAGAAAATCAAAATAAGTCGAGAGACTTATATGTACATAAATGTCAAATTAATTGTTGTCGACATTTTACACAGAGTTGGGATTCAGCCCCATGAATGAAAGCTACATTATCCCTTCGAAAATAGTTCGGATTTCAATTAGAGGAAGTCTTCAAGGAATTCTGGACCAACCTGGAAAAATGAAATCCAATAATTTTGTCACTGTATGACATACAAAATGATAACCTTGATGTATAACGCAACAAGAAGATAGAAAAGGGTACTTGCACATAAACAAAATTAGATCAATAACTTATGAGGAATTTTCAATTTTATATTCCTAAGAACCCATTTAGATGTCAAAAGAATGACAAACGTAACAAAGGAATTGCAGAAAATAATGGAGAAACATATTATAGAATGAAAAATATATTAACGACACAAACCCTGTGTCTATTAAAAAAGGGTACATATGCCAGAAATTTCGATGGGTTATCTAAGTAGAGAAGAGTCAGGAAAAAGAACGAAGGGTATCATTAAATTAAACCCATAAATTAATTAAAAACATATGGGCAACATTGAATAACAAGATGTTGAGGTTAGTGAGAATATACATACCTGTAGAGAAATTTTGAAGCCATGAAGCATAAACTGTTGGTAGGCCTCCTCGAGAAAAATCTCTCCTTAGTTCCAAAAAATTTGTAGGTTAAGACCACGTTTCATTAACAAAATATTCGACCTACATCCAAAACCAAACAAACAAATATTAAGTGAGAAAGTAGAGATAAGGAAACTAGAATGAAATAATAAACTCAAAACTGAGATAAACAATGTACGAAATCATACTTCAAATGATAGAATAGAATCCATACCCAAAGGAAATTTAATATTATTATAAAACATTAGAGTGGGAGTAAGTTTGAATTTTAGATTAACTGGGTAAATTTCTTACTCAGTATGCTTGGGGAATAGAGCAATTCGATTGGCCAGAGCTGAGAATGAGATTGGCAACAATATTTAGCAATAAAACGAATGTTGCATCCATAATGAGCAATTAGGTATCATTTTTAGAGGTTTGTGGTTAAGGAAACATAAATTAAGAAACACCATAACCATGAGGGGTTTTTGCAGTGCATTATATTAGATATCATTTTTGGGATCCAACTGCGTTAAGTAAGTCATTCATATATGACCATTTTTATGAGAGGTAGTTGTAACTCACTAATTTCTCATGATTTTTGAATAATCCACTTAGAACTCAATGCATCAGGTGATGCTCACATGGGTGAATAAGTGGGATTGGAACTAGTAAAATGAATCACATAGCATCAATCATCACTTCTGGGGCTTGCACCCGATAACCAGGACTTCCCGGGAGGTCACCCGTCCCAGAACTCCTTTGGCTCAAGCGCGTTTAACTATGAATATTTTCCCACAATCAAGCCCACTTAGCTCGCTACCCCATTTGCAAAACCTTAGCAAGTATTGTGCCTCATGAACCATTCAAGAAGAGATCTCTTTACTCTTTATATTTTAAGTATGAGGGGTTTCCACAGTGCATTATATTAGATATCATTTTTGGGATTCAACTGCGTTAAGTAAGTTATTCATCTATGACCATTTTCATGAGAGGTAGTCATAAATGACTAATTTCTCATGATTTTTGAATAATCCACTTAGCACTCATTGCATTGAGTGATGCTCACAGGGGTGAAGAAGTGGGATTGAAACTAGTGAAATGAATCACATAACATCAATCATCACTTTCGGGGCTTGCAGCTAGTAACCAAGACTTCTCAGGAGGTTACCCATCCAAAAACTCCTCTGGCTCAAGTGCACTTAACTATGAAGTTTTCCCCACAATCAAGCCCACTTAGCTTTCTACCCCATTTGCAAAACCTTAGGAAGTATTGTGCCTCATGAAACATTGAAGAAGATATCCCTTTACTCTTTGTATGTTATGTGTGAGGGGTTTCTGTTGTGCATTATATTAGATATCATTTTTGGGATTCAACTGTGTTAAGTAATTCATTCATCTATGACCATTTGCATGAGAGGTAGTCGTAACTGACTAATTTCTCATGACTTTTGAATAATCCACTTAGCACTCATTTCATCGAGTGATGCTCACAGGGATGAAGAAGTGGGATTGAAACTAGTGAAATGAATCACATAGCATCAATCATCACTTCTAGGGCTTACACTCGGTAACCAGGACTTCTCGTGAGGTCACCCATCCCAAAATTCCTCTCGCTCAAACGCGCTTAAATGTGATTTTTTCACCACAATCAAGCCCACTTAGCTTGCTACCCCATTTGCAAAACCTTAGCAATTATTGTGCCTCATGAACCATTCAAGAAGAGATCCCTTTACTCTTTGTATTTTAAGTATGAGGGGTTTCCGAAGTGCATTATATTAGATATCATTTTTTGGATTCAACTCCGTTAAGTAAGTCATTCATTTATGACCATTTTCATAAGAGGCAATCATAACTCACTAATTTATCATGATTTTTTAATAATCCACTTAGAACTCATTGCATCGGGTGATGCTCACAGCAATGAATAAGTGGGATTGAAAGTAGTGAAATGAATCACATAGCATCAATCATCAATTCCGAGGCTTGCACCCTGTAACCAGGACTTCCTCGAAGGTCACCCATCCCAAAAATCCTCTGGCTCAAGCGCGCTTAACTATGAAGTTTTCCCCAAAATCATGCCCACTTAGCTTGCTACCCCCTTTGTAAAACCTTAGCAAGTATTGTGCCTCATGAACCATTCAATAAGAGATCCCTTTACTCTTTATATTTTAAGTATGAGGGGTTTCCATAGTACATTATATTAGATATCATTTTTGGGATTCAACTACCTTAAGTAAGTCATTCATCTATGACCATTTTCATGAAAGGTAGTCGTAACTAACTAATTTATCATGATTTTTGAATAATCCACTTAGCACTCATTGCATCGAGTGATGCTCATAGGGGTGAAAGTGTAACTTTGGAGATACATAACATGATGAGACATTTGAACATAAATCCAAAGGGGAGTGGACCCCAGTGGATGATTATTGTGTGGATGTGGTTGGTTAATTTTGTAATTATGAAAAAATAAATAAAATATTATGTATGCACTATGACCAGAAAGAGAATTGAGATCACTTGCCAAAAATCCATGAGGATGGATAAGGCAAAAAATCCCCAAAAAGCTTTCAAAAATCCTTGAAAGAAATTTATTTAGATTTAAGGATAAATCTAAATTTCCCCAATGAAGAGGAGTAGTTGGGAAGAGGTGAGAACAGCTGGAAAAGCTGAGGAAAAGCTTAAAGCAGCTTTAAGGAACCCCAAGAGGGGAAGCCTAGGCTAAACAGGAAAGAAAGCATCCTGCTATTCTGGACGCAGAATTAGAAACATGCTTGGGGGTATGAGCTTAAATAAGCTGATCCTAGACAGATTAGTGGTTGATCTGTGCTGGGAGGTGATCTCTGCTCGGGGGTGAATCCTGGGAGATAAAGAGGATTCTAAGGTTGGGAGGACAAGTCATGGTAGAGAGTGCATGCGTACATTTGGAGATATCTGTAAGTCTGTGTTAAATGTATCCCTGTGTTATGAAATTGTGCTGTTATATTCCTTTATGCAAATTGTAAAATTTTGATGTTATATTCCTTTATGCAAATTATGGGATTTCAATGTTATAGTGCATTATGGAATGTATGAATTGTATGTTAAATCGCAGTATGCCCTGTTAGATGGATTAATGTTTCAGTAAATTATGTAATGGAAAATACAGCTATTGACAGTAGAGAGAAATGGTTGAGTGTAGAGATGAGTACATGGTAATAATGAGGGTTGAGATGATAGAGCAATTGAGTAGCCAATATAATAACTATGTAAAGATATAGATGGCTATCTTTTAAAGGAGTATTAAATTTCTTTGTGTATAAACAGAAGATGTTAACAAACCAGTACCCCTGAACATTAAGTTCCAACCAACTAAATCTATCCTCAAAATACTCATGGCGAATATAGACCTTAAGAGAGACATGTTGAATCTCATTCGGAGTAAAATGAACCTCTTATAGAAGAGGAGTTAAGAAATTTAGGAGGAGTAATCCTGAGGTATAATGGCTGTTATTAAATAATAACAGAATCCCATAAAAAAAAAAAAAAAAAAAATGAAAGGGGGTTTGGGAGACGTGACAAATGGTATCGGAGCCCTAGTTCAAAAATTGGGCAAGATATGGGCTCACAAAGAACTAGAAAACTGTTATAAATTTTGTGAAAATTATTTGATGTTAGTACTACAAGTAACAAAATCTATTTTCAGGCTCTCACCTTTCAGATTTTGTTTAGTTGTAGACTCGTTAGCTATGGAGTAGAAACCTCCAGAAACTCTAAACCCAAGATGGTTTAAATCTGAAGGTACTTAGTCTCCATAGAAATACTGAATATTAACTTACTTCCTATAAAATTACAATGGTGAAATTTTATGCTTACAGGTAAGGGGAAAGATATATTAGCAGGCCTGAAGTTATAAGACACATGTTAGAGTATGTAGGTAGGATGACATTTCTAGCTTAAAAAGAAACTCTATTTTTCATAAGGGCTATATCTTAGAGTACATATTATCTCCAGGAATCTATCTCTAATGCTTATGGGTATGTTAGAGAAAACATTATAGCAGTACTAAAGTTACATATTATAAATACAGACTGCTGAAAGTGAATATAGTAAATTGGGATATTCAAAATTATGCTAGAAAAAAAATTTCTATTCTGTATGAGCATTATAACACTTACAAGGGTACAGAGTGCCTCTCTAAATCTATGATTGCTTATTGAAAAACCAGTATCATAGAAAAACTACTTAACTTATAGTTAAGGTCCTCTAGTCAAGTACTTGGAAATGCAAAAAAAAGGTGCACCTCAAAAGAAAAAATAGAATTTAAGAGAAAGTACTCTAGAAACTCCAGAAACTCAAAACCCCTTTGGGGTCTAAATCCGAAGTTCTTAGTCTCTAGGGATAGCGAAATGTTCTCTTGCTTTCTGTAACTACAAAGGTGAAGATTGTGCTCATATGTATAACAGAAAAAAAAAAAAAATGATAGCAGTTAACTGGTGCAAAATAACCAGGATAGATGTAAGATAGAAAAATCTGCGTGACAGGAAAAGTAGAATTTTAGTATATATATGATGAAAGTAGAAATGATCAAGGTATATCCTACATCTCTAGATCTATCATCCAACATTGAAATCAGTATAGTAGCCAAGCCTCAAAATATAAAATTTCATTTTTATAGTCAAACATGAGAAAATGCATATAGGCATGCATACAAGAGCACTACTATATTCACCCATGTAAAGGTAAAGGTATAATGCTTTTATATATATATATATATATATATATATATAACACCATAATGAGAATTTCCTTTATTTTTCATAATGGAAAGGACATACAAGTCAATAAAAGGCTATACTATGATAGTTCCAACGTATAGAGATATATGTCAATAGATATTATATGTATAACATCTTATAAAGCTATGAATAAACATTTCAAGAAAATGTATATATTGTGTATTCCATTTATAACAAAAAAAGTGGATGTATAAAACTTCCGATAGGAAATAGGGTAAGAACTTAGAACAAGGCCGATAGCCTAACTTGAGTGCCCGACTTTACTACTTTATATTCCAACAAAATTAAATCGATGTTAAGGGCATTAAAACGTGTGAAGTCGGTAATAATATATAACACGACCGCAATGTGTAATGCGACCAATACGCGCCATGATTGGTCGGCATGAGTTATATGGATACCATTCTATAATGGTGGGATGGCGCCGTGGCGGTTTCGACTGCGAATTATACTATGGAATTATTTCATAAACCGAGATACATTATACAGAAGCACGCAGTCTCAAATAATAATGGCAAATAGGTTTTGTGTTTCGCGCAGACTATGTATGCGGTATACCTGTACATTTAAACCGTTAGTCAAGAAGATCGAATATATATATATACGAATTTGTACCAGTAAACAGAAAACCCTAATCCAGAAGATTGCCGCCACATATAAGTTCGGTTAAATGGGGATAATAACTATATGATCGCTATAACTCATTGAATAAATAAACAAGCCACTATAGATCTGCGTGTCATATCGTTAAAACATTCCGCCGGGGTTATAAACATTACATATTTGTTTTCCTGTCAAACGCGATTGCCGTGAGAAAGTAAACAGATTGGGTTAATATCGTATAAAAAAAAAAAAAAGCGAAAAATCTAACGATTCCTTCGTTATTTCCGACGGAAAGAGAAACAATCAGAAAACCCTATCCGGCTACCTGTAACCTCAAAAGAAGCACGTTCCATACGCTAAAATCAGTTATCACGGTTAACATAACATAGCGTTTATTGCAGTAATCGAGGGTTTTAAGAAAAACAAAATCTGAACCAGAGTTCAGGAATAATATATGAAACCCCACTGTATTCTCCAAAACCCCTCTGCATGCAGTTCGACTAGACTGTGATAAGATAAGCAACCGGGAATCGGGAAGCTGTTACAAAGTCTAACAAGGAAGCCGTCTCTCTATATCAACACGCTAAGAGACGGTGGATTAAATGAACCCAGAAAATAATAGCTCTACAAGAACAATAAGAATTCTGGAAATGGAGGGAGTATAAGACAGACCGAGAAAACCTAAGTGAAATAAAACCATTGTAAAGGATGAACCGCAGCAATTCTGCGCTCTGACAAAAATCCCGAGGAATATATTTCGACTGTTGTGCTTAGCCATCTCCGTCCCACTCGAGGGGTAAAACCCTTGTTTAAGTGGTACTGGGCCAGCAGAGCTCCAGCGAATGCATCCCTACGGAAACGTCCTTCTCTACCTCGCTGTTGATGGTAGCAGGTTTCCGGGAAAAAAGAAATGGGATATGAGTTATGACAGAATCGTCCCATTCCTGCGTTGAGCACACGCGAAGCTCGCCCCTATCCAAAAAGGCGGATCTCATATCTAAACATATCTTCCAACCAACGACACGTAACGATATCGAGCCAATAAACCGCCGTCTGTCATTTGTAAACTGGAGGCTGCAATCTTCGGCGCCGGTACGTATATGTCAGAGGAGAGGAAGAAATCACGCGGTTAGGGCTGAGCAGTAGCATAGCTCGGAGAACGAGACAGTCCGCTACAGACGTAGAAATCTCCCTGATCGGAAGGTGAGATCTTCCAGCCCACAAAAGAAGCGTATCAATAATCAGGATGCTGTAGGTTTCGGAATCGGAACTACGCCTCATCACGTTCCTGCACATAGCCGATATGATTTGGGGTTGCACTCGGAAAAAAAAAAAAAAAAAAAAGCTCATAAAAAAAAAGCTCATATATATTAAATTCAAAAAAGCCGCGCACGGTTGGTGTAAGTGCCGTAGTGCCGAACGAAACGGTATTGCAATCCTTCAAAGAAGTGTGTATATGCCTTTTTGACAGAAAGGAAACGTTAACATTTGTTAAAACTATATATACCTATATATCTTTGGGGTGTATGAATGTTTAACAATAATATATGCACCGGTATAATTCAGTTCATATGTGTAGAATTCGGTTGAAATTCATTTGCCTATTAGTGTATTAAAATTATAGTGCTGAAATGCGGTGGTTGGACTATGAGCACCGTTAAATAGCTGGTATGATACTATTAGTGCTGGGTACCGTGCGTGCTTACACGTCAAAATATGAATGCACAAATAATAATTTGAATAATATACGTTGAACTAGGTATATAATCATGGTTCCAACCATATACGTCATAATCATTTTGGTACGCCTCGACATATATATAATTATACCACATGCGCCCTTCCCTAGTTATACTAGTGGATATAAAATATACACCGAGCCTATAATGTGTTTGTATAGATCGATTTTATATAGGCATCGTATACAAATGTTAAATGGTATCACATGCCAAATTTAAGTCCATCCTGTCCAAATATTTCCGCACATATAGACTGATATTGGATATTGTTTAATACCGGTGGTATATGAGGATCCGATATGGATACACAAAGATGTAGATATGCGTTACATATGAACCCCCGAATATACATATGTGTTGTATAAGTATTTAATACACATGTATATACATATTATGTAGGGATTTAATACTTGTTTATTGAGTATGCTATATACAAATATCTTATATAATTTATATGTGTTATGTAAGTATATGTGTTAGGTAGGGATTAACACATATGTATATATATATCGATTATGAAGGAATCTAATACATGTATATCTATTGTGTATGATAAATATACCATTATCCTATATGCGGTATATGTGTTCTGAGGTGAAAAGCCTTAAGGGGAGGAATATCCCGAATTCAAAAAAAAAAATTTGTAAACTGGATGTGTTACAAATGGTATCGAATGACATAGTCGAGTTGGTGGGTGGACTCGAGGTTATATATATTTGAATATATAATATATATATTCAATATGGGGATGGGAAGGATTTTAGAGAATATATATGCCATTGGTAAATGTATTAAACTATAAACAAAAACATATCATGAGAATATGTAGGTATAGCTATAAATTATAAACGAAAATATCTCATGAGAATATATATATGTATAACTAAATTTGGGATCAAGAAATTTAGTTGGAATGTCAAATGTTATTAGGATGAGAAAAATGTTAGATAAAAAGGGGTATCGACAAATATATGAAATATATAAATATCGAAGTGCGCCTTTTCTAAGTGTTATTAAAGTGGATATGGACATAGCTATATCTATAGTTTTATTAGAATGGAAGTAGCATATGTGGTAAGTAGATCCATATAGTGATCTCTAAAACCTACCTATATAAGGATATTAACTCTATGTATATATGAATACATAGGCATATGTATGGAGAATATGGGAAATTCAAAAAAATAAAAGGTATTACTATAATACTGAACATTAATATTGAATATTCGATGGGTAGGATATTGAATATTAATAAAATATATATATATGTGACAATATATATGTAGATTATATGAATGAAGTGATATGAATAAGTCAACCTAAATTAATGAAAGGGATTGACCAGCGTATAGAACGCAAAGACCCAAAACGGTTATTAGATTCTCCAACCACAAATTATATATATGTCGGCATACAAACGTCTAAGATGTAGAATAAAAGTTGTACTTTATAAGTTTTATGGGAGAATAGTATATATCGATGCATGTAGATATATATAAATATATACACCTTAATATATATGAGGAGGTGGTATAAAGCGCACTTTAAAAGTGTTAGTAGTCCAATGGTATAGGCCTACATATATATGAATAATTATATATATATGTGCATAGAGAAAACCATGACATATACGTGGAAGTTAAGAAAGAGGCATTTTAGACTTCTATGGGTATGAGATTGGATATATATACCTATATAGAAATATATATATATATATATATATATATATATATATATATATATATATATATATATATATATATATATATATATATATATATATATATATATATATACCTATATAGAAATATATATATATATATATATATATATATATATGCATAGGATTGGTAAAGTGGCACTTTAATTTGATTCCACTTTAGTGAATTCAATAAGTGCATGGGGAAACTTTGAGATATCAAATAATTAGAGGATATGTTGCGAAATATTAGAGGATATGGTGAGGAAATTAACTAGAAGTGGAAAAGTTGCTAGTAGAAAATCAATAAAAGAGATTATTTTAAATTAGGTATATATATGGTAACACTTTCAAAAAAGGCTTGAACTTATATATGAATATATATAAATATAGGGATATATATATATATTCATATGTTCATCAAATTAATATTGCTAAGGCTATATATATATCATACATATATATATATATATATCATGGTTACTTATACAATAAGGTTTGGAAATATATATGATATATATACAAACCTAGTGGATATATATATACATGCTCATGAGAGGTATATTGCCCAATGTTTGAGATGCAAGTAGTATATGAGTAAGTGGAAATCGTATCCTATAAATAAGGCAGGTATACTGCCTTAAAAGAAAAGAGGATTGAAGTACATGTGTTAATTACAATTAAATGGTTGATTTAGTAATTGTAGAACCATTACATGGAGTTAGGCAGGAACGAATGAAGGGATAAATTGAAAATTTCCTGATGACTTACTTAAGGAAGAATATTCTTGTAATGGTGGAAGAATGACTTCCTA
The DNA here is from genome assembly GCA_034641835.2 of Pinus albicaulis. Taxonomy (NCBI): domain Eukaryota; kingdom Viridiplantae; phylum Streptophyta; class Pinopsida; order Pinales; family Pinaceae; genus Pinus; species Pinus albicaulis. The sequence goes on from CM076583.1 coordinate 821,340,288, forward strand.
ATTATTTAGTTATAATAATTTATATTCTTTCATGGAAATAAAGTATATTTTCAAAATTGGTATATTTATGGGTTGCTTTTGTTAGAAAGCATGAAAGATTTATGGGTTGCTTTTGTTAGAAAAAAAAAATATAGAATGCTTTTATGCAATAGAAAAGAAGGAATTCTTTTATGACCCAGGAAAAAGTTGAAATACTTTTATGATTTATGAAATCTTTCCCATTTTAAGCTCATGAGTCTGTGAAAAAGGGGAAACTGTGTCAAATTCATTTTTGGCATTAACAAGTATTGATATTGTAAATGTGATGAAATATAGAAATTACATTTATCACTAGAAAAGGAAACAAGAATTCTCACTATAAAATTTTTGGTGCAAATTTTATTAAAGTTAAATTTCTTGAGTCTTAAATTCAAAGACAGAGAAATGATGTGAAATCATACAGCTACAACCGAGGAAAAAAAAAGATGAGCTGTATTTTGGACTTGGGTGGGGAAAACCCATCAGTTCCAAAATTGTTCACTTAAGTTTTGAACGAGTGGATACCATTTCATGTGAGAGGTAAGCATGGAATGGTAGAGATTATTAAGGAATCTAGTTGTTACTAATTAAATTAAGTAACTAACAAAAGAAACAATGAAAAGATACTAGAAGTACAACTATAAAATGGGCAAGGGTAGGCATAACCATGCATATGATCCAATTGTTTTCTCTCATTTATGTGTACTAATGGAAAAAGTTGAGAAATTGTTTAGACAAGTGTGTAACAGGAAATTGGGCACTCTGGAAACGAAGAGGAAAAAGGTGAAGATAAATCACCTGGAAAATCCAGAAAAGCTGAACTGAACCAAGTTGCGTGAGGAAGGAATCTCACCTGAAAAACAAGAAAGGATAAGTAGTGTACTAAAAGTGCACTAAACTATTATGAACCTGAACGGTTTGATTTATAATTGAATGTCTTAAGTTATTGAAATGCAGAATGCTGTTGTGAATTATCAATTTTATGTACTTGATATTACTTACATTGGTATGAATTGTGGACAGAGAAACCAGAATAAAAGATCTTCCATACAAACTTCTTGTAAAGAAGTAGGAAGGAAACCAACGGCATAAGGCATCAGTAAATATAGTGGAGGCAGGAGAGTACACTGCTGGAAACTAATGGCTTAGTCCTACCATTGCTTATTAAATTTCCTGATATATTTTATGTCTCCTTGTTGGAAAAGAAAAGTTATAAATTTTGTATATGATGCTTCTCACATGATTGATTGGAATTGTGGTCCAGGTGGAACCAGAAGAGGAATTTCCTTCCAGAGTCGCTTCAAAGATGAAAGCGAGAAGAAATGGAATTTCGGAAGTGAACAGTAGCTCGGGTAAAGGTGCAGTGGAGCACTTTACTGCTAAAAACCTACATGGCACAGAGAAGCTCAAATGATGGAAAAGCATTCATAATTATGTTCAAAATCAACTAGTAGATAGTTTTCAACACCGAGGACGGTGTTTATTTTCAGAGGGGGAATATGTAACACCCCCAAGTTCTATGCTTTTCAAATGAGACATTTGAACATAAATCCAAAGGGGAGTGGACCCCAGTGGATGATTATTGTGTGGATGTGATTAATTTTGTAATTATGAAAAATAAATAAAATATTATGTATGCACCATGACCAAAAAGAGAATTGAGATCACTTGCCAAAAATCCATGAGGATGGATAAGGCAACAAATCCCCAAAAAACTTTCAAAAATCCTTGAAAGAAATTTATTTAGATTTAAGGATAAATCTAAATTTCCCCAATGAAGAGGAGTAGTTGGGAAGAGGTGAGAAAAGCTGGAAAAGTTGAGGAAAAGCTTAAAGCAGCTTTAAGGAACCCCAAGAGGGGAAGCCTAGGCTAAACAGGAAAGAAAACATCCTGCTATTCTGGACGCAGAATTAGAAACATGCTTTGGGGTATGAGCTTAAATAAGCTGATCCTAGACAGATTAGTGGTTGATCTGTGCTGGGAGGTGATCTCTGCTCGGGGGTGAATCCTGGGAGATAAAGAGGATTCTAAGGTTGGGAGGAATGGTCATGGTAGAGGGTGCATGCGTACATTTGGAGATATCTGTAAGTCTGTGTTAAATGTATCCCTGTTTTATGAAATTGTGCTGTTATATTCCTTTATGCAAATTGTAAAATTTTGATGTTATATTCCTTTATGCAAATTACGAAATTTCAATGTTATAGTGCATTATGGAATGTATGAATTGTATGTCAAGTTGCAGTATGCCCTGTTAGAGGGATTAATGGTTCAGTAAATTATGTAATTGCAAATACAGCTATTGACAGTAGAGAGAAATGGTTGAGTGTAGAGATGAGTACATGGTAATAATGAGGGTTGGGATGATAGATCAATTGAGTAGCCAATATAATAACTATGTAAAGATATAGATGGCTAGCTTTTAAAGGAGTATTTAATTTCTGTGTGTATAAACAGAAGATATTAACAAACCAGTACCCCTGAACATTAAGTTCCAACCAACTAAATCTATCCTCAAAATACTCATGGCGAATATAGACGTTAAGAGAGACATGTTGAATCTCATTCGGAGTAAAATGAACCTCTTATAGAAGAGGAGTTAAGAAATTTAGGAGGAGTAATCATGAGGTATAATGGATGTTATTAAATAATAACAGAATCCCAAAAAAAAAAAAAAAAAAAAAAATAAAAAGGGGGTTTGGGAGACGTGACAGAAAGTGATTGAAACTAGTGAAATGAATCACATATCATCAATCATCACTTTTGTGGTTGGCACTCGATAATCATCAGTAGCTTCAATCCCACTTCTTCACCCCTATGAGCATCACCCGATGTAATGACTGCTAAGTGGATTATTCAAAAATCATGAGAAATTAGTCAGTTACGACTACCTCTCATGAAAATGGTCATATATGAATGACTTACTTAACGTACTTGAATCCCAAAAATGATATCTAACACCATAACCAACTAAGACCTTTGATTCATAAACGTTGCATTGAAAAGGAAATATTAACTGAAATTCATCCTCAAGATGAAGAATAATTAACCTTCTACGTCATGGGTTTGGCTCTGCTTCCTGAGTTTAGCATGAACCTTTTTGAAACCGAAGGTATGTAGAAGAATCAAAGCTGGAATTCCAAAATGACAGTTCCAAAAGGTTGAAGAGACCAAAAGCAGTGTAGAGGAAGAGTAACCCTAATCAAGGATACAATGCAACCAAAACTGTCCACTTGTAATGCATCAAATGAAGGAAATTAACTAGGTATACGAGAGGCTATGTCGACAAGTCAGAGCCATGTGATGGATTTAATGGCCAAGATACTAATCATAAATGCCAGAAATCCTGAACGGATAGTAAAAATAAAAAATGTTGGACTTTAAACCATACAGATAGTGATTTAAATCCAAATTTCATTAATGCGTAGTTGATATGGAACTGTGCCATGGTGAATTTCATGAAAACTCTATGAAAGGCATGAAATTTCGTGTTAAACACAAAAAGGAGGTATATGTAGCATGCCCCAATCGTGTTATGTCAATCCACGCAGGATAGAAGAAATTAATGTATAGTGTAAAAATCTTAATAAGAGGTTTACATACAAAGTGTATTGGAGAAGGTCATCCATTACTTGTGTTATAATGTGGAGACTAGAATTAAGGTTTATAAATATGTGAAAAGCCCGAATAAAATTTAGAGGTTGAATGGATCACTTATGGGCCGAAAGTCCTTAGGTATGTAACTTCGAATAGTAGCCATATGGCTAAGGTCCAAACTATAAATTTAGCCAAGGATATGATTATCAACTAAAGTAAGTTGATAATATAGAAGCAAGTGGCTTAAGTATAAAAATGATAAGTTAGATAGAAGTCGAAATAAATATATATTTTGTAATTGTAACTAGAATGGAATTAAATTGGTTAGAACATAATATAAGAATTATATTATGCTAGAAATTGCATAAGAAGTATAGAATATATATATGAAATGAAAGTGGTAAAGATATGTAAATAATATAAGGCTTCCAAGAAATTTGTTGATGACAATTGTTGAATTTAAGATTAAGGAAAGCATAAAACTACTAGGCGATTTCATCGAAGAGCGACAAAACATATTCATGTAGTTGTCTATAATTACTCTTTAGACTATAAAAATAAAAATAAAAATTTGGAGGTGGATTTGTTACAATAAAGACACCATGATCCTTAAGACGTTTTTGAAGAGAGCACTCTGTTTCACTAATGTAAATCTTCCCGCATGAACAATCAATCTTGTAAACACCTTTAAGTTGCTCCTAACTAATACTATCCTTAACTAGTTGCAATTTTTGGCTGATGGTTCCTGCTGCTAAAAGTTGTGTGAAAATGTTATTTCTTCCCAACACCTTGGCGATCTTATTCGTAACACCCTTAATGTATGGTAGGAAAATCCTACCACAACTTTCTCGAGGGCCGTGGTGCTTCTTGGATATGATCGAACCTTTAGATATTTTTATGGGCTTTCTCATTTCTTTTTCACTATGTCCTATACCCATGAAAACATATATCAAGTGAATGATTTCATATTTTATATTCTCCTCATCTGATATCCTCATATATCTTACAACAAGAGTATCAAAGACACCAAATTTCTGAGCAGGCTGATGGTAAGACTCGGCATGAGGGTAGTTGTCACTATGGGTTTTCTTCCTAAACACCTGATGCCCCAATGTTCCATCCTCCTTTCTAGTAACAACGACATCCAAGAAAGGAATGCTCCTGTTTTCTTCAATCTCCATAGTAAACTTAATCTTTGAGGAAATTGAGTTGAGATGATTAACGCATCTCTCAAGACTCTCCCTACCATGCGTCCAATTTATGTTGGTGTAATCTATAAATATTTTCCACACAGTTGGACCTAAGGGAAAAGAAGCAAGGGTTTTCTTCTCGAAGTGCTCCATAAAAAAGTTGGCGACAATAGGTGAGAGTGATGATCCCATTGCGACACGAGATACGTGCTCATAGAATTATCCTTGGAAGCTAAAGAAGGTGGATTGCAAAAAAATCTCAGAAAATTTGGCTTTTTCTCCATCTGTAACCTCATTAATAACCTGAAATTATTCATCTAATGGAATTTTGGTAAACAATGAAATTACATCAAAGCTTACCAATATCTCGGTCTCCTCCACCGTTTTCTCCTTAATAAGTTTAATGAAATCATTAGAGTCCCTAATGAAGGAATTAATGTTTCCAACGAGAGGATTGAGAACTTTGGCAATGTATTTCTCCAATTCATAGGTTGGGGATCCAGTAATATTAACAATTGGTCTAAGGGGAACACCCTCTTTATGAATCTTTGTTAACCCATCAATTCTCAGAATGACCTCACACGAGAGGGTCCATTTATTTTTTAACTTGTCATCGAGATTGTGAATATTTCATTAAATGAGATATAATTTTAAATATATATTAATAATGATAACTATATAAATGATTTTTATCTATCAAGTGTAACAGAAAATACCTTGGAAACTACTTATCACACCAATTTTATAGTCGTTAATACACAACAAGAAATATTTCTCTCAATATCAATAACTATAAAAGAAGAATTGATGGATCTTTCTTATGAAGGAGTTCTATCACATCAAAGAGAAATAAAAAGTTTCGCCTAATAGTTAGATCAATTGTAGAAGTTTTTGTTGAGATTATACTCAAAGATGTTGTGCTTTTTCTCTTCCAACTTTCCTTTGGGCTAAGAGTAGCATAGGATAAAGCCTCCTCACACAGCTTTAAAAATTCTCTAGCTGCTTGTAGAAATACAACTAAAAAATCTAACATTGTGACTGTGATCACGTTAAGATATATCTAAAAAATAAATCTAAAACATTGCAATATGTGCTATATTTTCTTTTTATCTTTCCTTTTCAGTTAAGAGTAGCATAGCATAAGTCCAACTCACTGAGCTTGAAAATTTATCTTCCCCTATGTAGTGGAATCAATGCCGAGTTTTCAAGATATTTGCAAGCCTCAAGGTTCAAGAATTCATGAATATGAAAGGGAGAAAAAGGAATCAATGCCGAGTTTTCAAGATATTTGCAAGCCTCAAGGTTCAAGAATTCATGAATATGAAAGGGAGAAAAAGGATTCTAAATTTTCTGAGAAAAATGCACTCAATGATAATTTTCCAAACTCGAAAAAATGCATAGAAGAAACCTTTAATTTCGGAAGAGAATAAATCATTAGATGTAAACATTTGAATAATGTGTAATAACAATCTAAATTTTCCAAATTGGAGAGTTTATGGGAAGCCAATAGCCTCTCTCCCCCAATTGAAGTGCACCACATGAAAACCAACAACTCAATGGAAGGACATGAAACACTTGTAGAAAACAAGTAATCATCATTATGAAATATAAAATGTCAAAAAAATTAATAAATATTGGAATCATAATCAACAAAATACCAATATATGTATTTAAAAGAGAATGATCATAAATATTTTTTAAGAAAACCTCCATAAAGAGGCATCAATCTACAGCATATGTGGACAATCAATATCTTCATGAGAAATAACACCACATCCTTACAGATCCAATGATATCATTTGAGGTGCTTTAATCTCAAGTTGAGTCAAATGGGGACATATTCCTAGATTAAGTGACTAAAACCAAGCCTGAAACGATAATACTATAGTATTTAACATACGGAATAATATAAGAGGCAGTAACAAACTAACATCTCAATGGAAGGAAATGGATCACTTGCAGCACCTAAGAAATAATCCTTAACAAATTGACAATGGAAAACAAAATTATAAATATGGTCTTCATAATTAACAAAAGAGTAATATATCTAGTTAAAGGAGCATCACCATACAATTTTTTTAAGAAAACCTACAGAAATAGGCATCAACTGAGTGTAGTTTTGGACAATCAATATCTTTTTGGGACAAACCAATTTCCAAGGAAAGCCATTATAAGGTGGAAATTTGAATGAAAAGAGTTGAAGAAGAAACTATTGAATCCATAGTCTACTAAATAGAAAAGAACAGAACACAGCCAAATAATAACACATAATGCAAGAATGCTAAATGAAAATCATAAAAATCAATAAATATACTAAAACACCTTCTCTAGTGAATTGAAAACATATAGCTATAAAATAAATCAAAGGTGCATAAAAGATAATTTATCATTAGAGCCATTAAAATGTCATATGAGAAAAATAATAAAATTAGGAATCTTAGTCTGCAAGAATCATCCATTTATGGTACAATGTACATATCCAACTAACTATTTACTTAATATTAATAAAGTTTCACTAAAACTCCAAAATATTTTCATAGTGATCCATACTTACAATTCCAAATGGTTTCCAAATCATATTGGTTACAGTGGACTAGATACCTACAACCAAGGTAGCAAACCAAAATCTCAATATTTAGTGGTGCTTTACTTAGATCACACTACCAATACTTCATTAGGATACATTTTTGAGATATTTTGCGATATGGTGAGCACCACACTAAATGAAAAATATACTTCAATGTATATATTGACAATGATAATACTATGAATAATTAGTATATCTACAAATAGTTTCCAGAAAGAAATTTTGAAGGCACCAATTAAGTCAATTTTCAACTAATCAAATTTATTGAGGGCTTCACACTTTCTCCACTAATTACTATTTAAAAAATAAAATCATTGAATATTATATGTATACTCTTAACTGCAAAGAAAATTAAGTTAAAAAATAAGCCCAGACTACAGGAAAGAACAATGGATTAGATTTCAACCTTTGAACAATGGCTTAGATTTCAAACTCTGTGCCTAACGACAATGGAGTAAGTTTACTTACACTTGAGTAGTCGATAGTGGAGCATATTTATTTGATATTTTTCCACAAACTAGCAAGCTTATCATTGTTCATACTGCATCTCCGTCCCCAAAAGATGTTAAATGTGAGAGCAAGATATAGGAAAAGAAAATTGTGTTGGCACCAATGGAAAGTGTCCTAGAATATATACACAAGTATATTAAATGTATGTAAGTAATAAAAGTAGAAATGGTAGCACATGTTAATCGTTAATATTATGGGTTGTTATTACAACTTCCAATTTTTATCACCAAACATTCCAATTACCTGTTACTGTTCATAAATATTAAGATCATTAGTCCCAATTATCGGACTTATTTAATTAAATTATGGCGATAACATCCAAGGTTTAGAAAGTAAAGACCTTAAAATTTTAGGTCCAATGTGGGTATTTATGTGGAAGTTATAAGGCATGTTGGCCATCCATACATGTGTGGGCATGGATTTTGTAAGGATTTAAGAATTTGGCTAGGCATAAATTTAGTGCAGTGGAGCATGGGGTCATTAACCTGTTTATTGTGCCCCTTGGAGTCAAGTTTAAGTAGTAGATTTTTAAGGTTGTCTATACTAGTGGTTTTTTTTCTATATTTTTGTGAGAAATCATAGTTTTGTGGATATTATTCATCTCTAATGTAGCATATTTAAATGTGTAAATATATGATGTTAATTTTTCTAGAATAACACTAGGATCTCAAGCAACTCTGTCTTTAGACACCAACATTTCTCTCAATGTTTTGTGATTTTAACAACTAGATTCTTCATAGAAAAAGAAAAATTTCTATTTGATCTAGGTAAATTAAGACAAAAAAAATTCTAAAATACCAAGAAAAAAAACAATAACATTAGAAATTAATTATTTGAAAACAAATCAGCCGTAGATCAACTTTCAATATTATTTATTGAAATCATTCGATATAAATTTCTCTATATTGGAACCACCCCAACGAGATAATAATGTATCCATCCTATCACTAACATCCTCATGATTGTTGGTGGGCATTTTTAATAGAGTCTCAATCCCCTCACTAGCCTTTTTTGTAACTTTACTAGAATTTCTAATGAGAATGGGAAAATAATACATGAGGACCAATTGAGATTCCATGTAGAAACATCTCACAAACAACCAATTAGTATCATAGAATTTTTTTTAAGACAAATTTTATATTGGGATATGTAGATTTCACACAATAATAAGGCCTTCTACTGCATATAAGTAGTTCATTTCCAGCCAGTATTTCAAAATTTTCAAGTGGGCATGTATATACTTAGAGACATGCTCACAGCTTTTCAATCTCGTAGCAAGTGCATTTTTTGACAATACACTATTGAAAAGTACAGGTGTGCAATTATGAAAAACCAACTAAATTTTGGGGTTAGTAGTTTATATGTTGTTTATACAAGGATTATAATTTTATGATCTAGCCCAATCAAATTTACCAATTTGATTGACATAACTAGCTAGCCATATATAACATACATCTACAACAATATTTAGAAATGTGGTTGATATTAAAATAAAGTGAAATATCTGTGCTTGAGATAATTTAAAAAAAAATATGATGGTATAACATACTCATTTTATACTTGTTAAATGAATATTTATGTTCAAGGTAAGTTTAAAAAAAAAAATGATCCTATAACATACTCATTTTAGTTGGTAAATGAAACTAGCACAAAGATCATTTCCTTGATCCATAGATTCCTAATGAAATATTTATGAATGAGTGCCTCAAAATTCAATTCATATTATTCATTCTTGGTTGAAATTGACAAATTCCTCATTTTTTAACATTGGTGTGTAGCTTTCATTTTCTTTAGTTGATCACATGTGATTGACAAATGGCATAGTAAATTGGGAGAATTTTAAAGGAATTTGTCAATCAAATATGGAATTGTTTAACTTTTTCCTTAAATTTTTCCAAGGCTATTCATTATACAATGTTAGTCTTAGAGCTTTCGAAAATGAATTCAATTTTTAGATGAAAGGGAATGATGACACTACAAATTATTTTAATTTATACAATATTTATCAAAATGATTACATGATAATTGATTGGTTTTATATATATATATATATATATATATAACTTTTCAAAACCTAGTAAAAGAAAATAGAATAACTCACTACATATTTTGAAGAAGTAAGAAATGGGGCATTTAAAATATAGTATTATATATTATTTTAAAAATCTATATAAACAATATTAAAATTAAAAACCTAAAATATATAAATTATATTACATTTTAAAATTTAAAACCTAAAAAGGGTATTATAACTTAAAATCATTTTCTTCTTCTATAAAATCATGTTAATATTTTGGGAGTTTGACAAAAGTGCAATCAATGAAACCCATAGGACACATATTTGGTACTTTAGGTTTTTTGAAACTCATTGTTTTAAAAATGTAACACAGTGAAATGCAACATTTCAATAGAACCAAGTTTCAATAATGTAATTTTTAACATTTATATTTTTAATTCCATATCCATAATGTTCATAAGTGGCTATAAATAACTTCTACATTAATTTTTTAATATTTTTTTATAAAAAAACAATTTAAGTAAGGTTTAAACATATGATTTCAATATGCAAAAAGGTTAATCGTGTGAATTTCATCCATTGGTATAGTCACTACTAAGATAATAAAGTGGCATCTTGAATTTTACACCATAAGATCAAAAAAATTAATCCACAAAATCAACAACCACATTTACAAATGTTATACATCTATCCACCACACATCACATTAATAAATACTAGCACAATCACATTTAGCAATGCAATTGATACACTAAGATAGGCCCATATAAAATACATCTACAACCACATTTACCAATGTCCACAAATATACTTCCACCACCCATCACATTAATAACTATTAGATGTATTTAGTTAAATACAATATTTGTGATTATTAATAACTATATAAATAATAATAGCCCTATTATTTAATATTTATATAATTATATTTGTTATATTAGCATTGTTTTGTATATTAATATAATATTAATTATTACATAGAATTTTGGTTATATGTTAATAGTTATATTTAAAATTAAAATATAATTGACTTATAACATAATAAAATTTATATGAAAATTTAATAAAATACCATAATTATCAAAACTTAAATGTAAAAATGAGTTTTATTGTTAAATACGATGCTTAAAAAAAAACTTAATAATATAACTTAAAATTAAAAATAAAAAACTAATATTTTATTATTATTAATTGAATTATTCGTGATTAGATGGACATTATGGTTGTTTTGAACATATTTGTTTTGGACTTGACTAAAGTTTTTTTCATATCATTTTTCTGGCTCATATCTTCATTTATTCATATCCTATTTATTAAAAATAGTAAAAAGGTTAATGCTATGTTGACATTGATGAAAATAAGATTGCAAAAACTTATTGTGTCCATTAGTCTTGCATATTCAATTTCTTTATAACTAAAAATTTTAAATTTTTATTATATAAATACAAAATGTGAGGATTCAATCATTTCACAAATAACAAAGAAAATAACCTTATTATTAAAACATAATATTAAAAGTAAAATTTAAAAGCTATTGTTAAAATCTAATATGTATTATTATTATATTATAATATTAATATAAACTAAAACATTTGTGATTGAGGTAATTTTAAAGAAAAAAATATGATGGATTACCATACTCATTTTCTACTAGGTAAAGGAATCTCACACACAGATCATCTACTTTATTCATATATTCCTAATTAAAACTTTATGAATGAGTGCTTTAAGCTTCCATTCATTTGGTTCAAGCTTTTTTCAAATTCAAAAATTCATGTGTCTAAGCTTTTTTTTTTTTAGTTCATCACATTAAATTAAAAAAATAGCATATTAAATTAGTATATTTTCAAAGAAATTTGTTAATCTACTGTGGAATTGTTTAATTTTTCTATAAAATGCTTTAGTATTGTTGATTATAGATTGTGAATCCTACAAAGTTTTGAAAACGAATTTAGTGCTTAGATGAAATTGCATGAGGGCATTAGATTGTTTTAATTTTTACAAAAATTATTTCATAATCCACTAACATTCTTTTAAAGTCTTTTAAAACTTCGTTAAAAAAAAGAGAAGAACTCAAAAAATATTTTTTAGGGAAAAAAATGGTGATTAAGAAAAAATGAGGCATTTAAAATATGAAAATAAACCAATTCTTTATATTAAATTTAATATTAAAATATTATATAATAGTATATATTATTTTAATAAAATTATAAGTTAATATTATATAAACTATATTAAAATTTAAAACCTAAAATTTGATATCTCCAAAAAAATGTTTTTTTTTTTATATGAATATCTATGTAATTGATCACCACCTTTGTCTTTAACCTCTTGTCCCAATAACATCTCTGCTATGGTTATAGTGAATTTATTACATTTAAATCCTTAATTATAATTTAACATGATTAATATATACCCCTATACCTTAACCTATCCCTCTATCTCTAACATACCCTTACCTTCTCTTCTCTTCACCCCATACCCTACATCTAATTTTTAGTAATGTAAATTCTAAAATTATTAATTGTTACTATAATTAAATCCTATAACCCTCTAACATTTTTTCTTATTTCAATCATATTCCAAACCATATATTAATATAGATATCGTGATATTAATCTAAATAGGACATAAGCACCTTACTACACTTAACGCATATTTGTTTGGCTTTCATAAGGTAAGTACGAAGGTTCATATGATGCCACCAAACTTTTCATTTCGAATTTATTGGAGTACCCCACGTGATGACTTGTCCATCGCAATGGTCTCCATGTGGCAAGTGTCACATGTCATCACATGGCCCTCACACTTATATCAAGGTCCGAAATGGACGATGGAGATTAACATAATATGGATCTGCGATTCTCATGCAATATGAAATCCCTAAGGGGTTTACCCTACCCATCTCTGCCTCATTTTGACATTTTCGTTGTGAATTTGGTCATCGTTTGTCTCTATGGAGCTAGGCCTCCATATCTCAACCTACAAGTGTATTCTCGAGAGGCCCTTTGTGTCATTCCTCCATTTGTTTCGTGAGTTGTGTGGTCTAAAATTAAACCAGCGCAAAGCTTTCTATCCATGCCATTACAGGTAATATTATTTATACATTTTATTTACTTGAATGTTGTGACACTTATATGTTCTATTTACTAATTAAATTTTGTCATTTTTGCAGGGATACTACATATTAATTTCGACTAGTTATTTGTCATCCATTGAGGTAGACAGTGGCTATCCTTACCTGTTGTTTTCTCATGATTTTCGTTTGTCTTCATATGTCTGATATGGGCTCCTTTTATTTTTCAGAGGGGCATCCTCTGTCTTCCATACAAAGACGTTGAGCAACTGCCTCCTCCTTCAATCATTGTGATAACAATCCAACAAGCGCTCGTTTGACCCTTATTCATCGCAGAAGAGGCTATTTCCCTTCAAATTTACTTTTACGTTCAATGATTCATCTCTTGTTCACTTTCAAATTTTCTAGGTTTTGGTAATATCAACAATGTCATTTTTAATTTTGGCTTTTGGTTGTCTACCCTTTCCAACCTGTTCTGGGTTTGAATTTTTCATTTCATTTTATGACTACTGTGTGCTATTAGCAAGTCCTATGTCCAGTGTTTATGTTTGATTTGATTAAACAAGGTTTTACTCCTCTGCCCTTCCATATTTCGTACAGAATATCTAGCATTGGGGTTTTTAATTTCAGTTACTCATTTTTTCTTTAATAGTTCTATGTATAATGGCCCGACTACCATGAATGAATTTTAATTTCTAATTGTGGGTGTAAACAAACCCTTCCTTCCAAAATCCCTCATTCTTCATTGAGTTGTTGGGTTGTATTATGCCATTCACATACCTAGGGTGAGTATGACTGCATGAATTTGTGGCGTAACTTGGGTTAGCGTGAAGTTTAGTTTCGAATGGTTCAACATAAATTTGTGGTTCTTTATTTATTAACATATTATTTTATTCAATCATTTTCTTTCATACTAGTAATATTACTACTTTCCTTAGATGGGATCTCAATTTTCCAGTTGCTACTTATGCTATGTATTAATTGATTTTCTGATTTCACACAGCATAAATTATGATATATATATATATATATATATATATATATATATATATATATATGTTTATTTGTTTCTTACTCAAATGGCTGGTCATATCAGGTTATACTTATGTCGTTATTCACTACATTGTTTATACAACTCTTATTAATTAGTTAAGCTCTCTTGTACTTCTTCATAGAGATATATAGAAAATATATTTTCTCTGCCTTCTGAGTTGTTACTCTGATATATATATTTATTTATGTATTTATATTCAAATCCTTGGATTTATCTTACTTGCACTCTTCATCGTAAAGTCATTGGTACTTTTGGTATTTCCTTTAACCTTTATGTTTCTTACGAAAGGTGCGTAACTGTCACACCTCCCATTTTACTTCCATAATTTTTTTTTTTTTTTTCATGCAGCTATTCCAGTTAAATCCTAGTAAGGGATTATGCTATTCCTTTGCAGATTTGATCTAATCAAGATCGTTTCCCTAATTTCGATTTATTTCCCATGTGTTAATTATGTTCCACTATACATGAATAAACTTGACTTGAAACCCATATGAAATTTAAATAACTTGTAATATCTATAACTATAATTATCATAACAAGGAATGGGTTAAAAAATATATATATCTTTATCCACTTTATAAGTCCCGCCTTTGTTGTAATTGTTTGACATATTCGTAGACCTTAAGGGACATAGATGGAATCGATTTGGTTCACACATTAGCCACGGTTGTATTTATCCATAGATTTATATGAAATCACTTAGACTTCTAGCTTTATGACTCCACGTTTTCATTCGTGGATCACATATAATTCATGGTGGAACGGACTTGACCTATGGTTATATCTCTACATACATGTTACTCATGTCGATTTAATTGCCCGCTCGTCCTTGTTTCTATTTCAAACTGATTTCATTGGGTCGGCCTCCACGTAATACGAGTTTGTAAATTGATGCATCATATGTGTGAATGGAGATGAAGCATCAGTTCCCACGTAAGCTCACATATAGTTTTTAGTTATTGCCACATAGGTTGTAACAAGTCTCTGTTCATTTTTGGTCACGTGAATTCGTTCCACGACGATCCAGGTTCCTCCCGTCACCTTACCTTGTCGGCTACGCCAATTCTATGACACAGTCAGCCCAAGTTGACATTAAATGGCATTACTCGTTGGGTTGAATATTGAATGCAGGATGTACCTGGCTCATCAATACTTCGATCCGTGACTCCTTCCCTCAGATCTTGCCAGTTGGACGATGCCGATTCATTCGTGGCTTTAGGGTTTTGTTGATCAATTCGATTATAATTTCACATATTGATTTGTTGAGGGTTCTTTTTGTTTTCTTTCTCCGCGTCGGGTTTATTCATGACAGAGAAATTTTTGATGCCCTAGCAATTACACAGAGCTTGGCTACCTCTTTGGCATATCTCCATACTAGCATGGACAATTCAGGTATGAAATTATCGTACCTATTCGGTTCTTACTGTTTAATCATGGCTTCCTTCTACTGATTGAAATTTACACTCCTTTCTTTGAGCCCTTACCGCGATTGTTGGACTTATATGAATCATATGCCATCGTTTTGTTCCAGGTGATTTGCATCCACCCACTTGTTAATATTTCACCGCATCTCACATATTTCTATGTTAGTTTTGGAGAGAATTATTGTTTCACCTCCCATGCGTTAGATGGTGCGTGTTGAATCCATTCGTTTGGCATTTTCTTATGCGAATTCTCAGGAGATCGTTTTGACCGACTGCTCTTGTATTCAGAGGTTATCCTCTATCTTAAACTCATCAAAGGTTTCTCGGGGTTTATTACTCTGGCGCTGGCGCGACGCTCTGGTTCGTTCCCTTCTTGACCTGTGTAGGTCGAACTCATACTGATTGGGTAAGGCTAACTTCGTTATTTGATTTTGAACATCAACATTCATTATTTATTTACTGATGACAATTTTCTATCTCCTGTTTATGCGTAACAGGCTATGGATGGGTTTCAATTTTCTACCTCACCAGGTACTATCATTTTTCTCAGCCCTCTTTTTGTCTTAGCGCACATTCATCCTACTTATCTCGTTTAGTGTTGGAATTAACTTGGGTCATTGACTTGTGCAGATAATATAAGCCTTGCGTCTTGCTCTCTTATATTGACACAGAGAGTAATAGCGACCTTTGAAATTAACGTTGGCTTTGTTTCCCTCTTGCAGGTCGGTATTCACTGAAAACTGCTTAAAGGGAATCCGTATAGATTTGTAGTGCTTGTTAGACAACTTAAAATTTTTATTAATGAAGTTGTATAAGTTTGGACAATTCAAACTGTTAAGTCTCGACTTGACTATTTATTTATGTCTGCTCCAGTGGCCTTTCGAGACAGTCCTCAAGCCACAGGGATTTATACTCGTTTCGATTTTTGTATATATATATCTCAGTCATGATGCTAATCTCATAGATTTATATCACTTTGCAACTTTCAGATCATGTCTTCATTTACGAACCTCGAGATAATTTAATGTACTGTTTTCTCTTCATATTGAAATTCAGTTGCATGTATTCTTATTCCTCAATTTTATTATAGTGTTCAATAATGGTTCGGTCTATATATCCTTCTTGTATTTATGAAGGCTTTCTTGTACTATGCCTTGTGTATGACATTCTCATACCACACTAGTGTATAGTTTTAATAGTTGCAGTAGCTAAGTCTCTTCAATACTTCTTGGAAATAGTACAACATATCACCATTCCTATTTTATACCCGTGTTATTAATTTGCACAGGATATTTGTCTAAATTATCTACAGGTAGTGTATGAATATGTATCTCTATTTTTATGTTTAAAAGACATTTCTATTTATAATCTACTATTTTACCCCCTGGACTTGAGTGCATATAATAGGCTAGGATACATATACTTCAATATGCCATGCTGTGGTGTATATGCATGTTGGTTATTTACATAACTATCTTTTGTCTTTTAAATTCTGTTCTCTAATATTAGAATGGTTCCATAAGATAACTATCAATGCATAGTCTCTTGCAATTCAATAGTTATTTTCTTTTGCTATAGTATTGGCTGCTTACATGCAAAATAAATTGACCATTGAGTTTCTGGTTATGTATGAACGATGTGCTGACCCTAAGATCAGTCGATACAATCTGTACTTTCGTTCTTTAATACACAGTGAATTTTAAAATTCATCTCCTGCTATTTCCCAATATAGTACAGACAACTCAGATTTCTCTCTCTCATATTTATATCTATTAGAATCATGCTATGAAACAAAAGCAGATTAAAACTAATTTATAAATTTCTTTTGTGGAGAAATAAGTATCCTCAGATTTAAACCAACACTGGTTTAAAGATTCTGTTGGATTCTACTCCACAGATTTAGTTCTACAACTATGCAGAATTTCAAGGGTGTATTCCTTATGATTGATTATGTTAAATGTAGAACTTATAGTCTAATATATAGTTAACTTTTATATGTAGCCAATTCATACTATATGAAGTAAACACACCAATAAATTTAGAGACATACCACTCATGCAATTGACCAACTTCCCAACCTTAGAGTCCTTCTGTCTCCCAGACCTCACCCCCGAGCTGGGATCCTCTCCTATATCAGATCAACCCCTAATCTGTACAAGAGAAGATTATTTAAGCTATTATTCCCCAAAGCATGTTTCTAATTCTGCGTCTAGAATCTCAGGATGCTTTTCTTCCTGTTTGCCTAGGCTTCCCATTTTAGGGATTCTTTGAAGCTGTTTTATGCTTTTCCTCAGCTTTTCCAGCTTTTTACCTCTTCCCAACTACTTTCCTCATCATTGGGGAAATTTAGATTCTTCCTCAAAAATATAAATTAGAATAATTTCTTTCAAGTATTTTTGAAAGATTCTGGGGATTAGTTGCCTTATCCATCCTCATGGATTTAGCAAGTGATCTCATAAATCTCATTTTGGTCAATCTGCACCACATCATTTTATTTTATTCATTTCATCAATTAAATATTTAATTACATTCACAAAATATTTATCCTTTGGGGTCCACTCCACTTAGGATTAAAGTTCAAATGTCCATCTTTGAAATTCAACCACATAAATTGGGGGTGTTACAGTAACATGTGCTAGAATTTTTCACCTTAAGGAAACACACATTCTCTTATCGCAGAATTGATCTCGTGCTGAGGTTTGGCACATTCCTTTTTCATTATGAGTGAACTCTATTTTTTTTACTTACTTGTCTGCATAAATTTTGATTTTATAATTCCTTATCTTCGGTGTTGTTTTCAATTCATTTTCTGAGTTTTCATATGGGTTAATATCATCCAGGTTACCTCCTTTGGTCAGATCTGGAATAGTGATCGAGAAGTGGAAATCCTCTCCTCTTTAGGTTAGTCCAATTTATTAAATTGTTATCTAGTCCATATTTATTAATTTCCGATGTAGATATTGAAAAAATATATTACTTACAACATTCTCAATCTGTATTCAAAAGTGGAGAAACAAAATATGGAATAATATACTTAGGTAAGTCATTTTCATGTATTGACATTGTTATTACTTTTTATTAGTAAATTGGATAGTTTTCTAATTCTTGTATATTCTTTTGCAGGTATGCTCTTGTAATTTTCATTTATTTCCATAACACAACTCCTTCTTTTCCCACACATGCTTACAATTTATACTTTCTCTCTTAGGTTGGTAGCTTGCTCTTCCATCACGGTTTTTCTTTTGGCACCTAGCTTAGTCCAATGTTACTATATTTTATGTGTAAAGTTCATGCTAGGTATTTGACAATAAATTCCATGCATGTAAAATTTCTCAATTTTCAATTAGTCACACTATAATATTCGTGGCATAAGCCACTATAAAAACTCTCGTAAAAAAAATGAGGGGTGTTAAATAATTAAATATTATTAGTTCTTATATTGACATTACATGAATAAAATTCTTGTAGTTCTTAATTATAAGAATCTTGGAAGAATTATTTCTTAATTATTTTATTTAGAAGAATTTATATTCTTCTTATAGAAAAAATGAGTAATAATTTTGGTAAAACTATGGATAAGTGATATTTTGCTCATAAGGAAAAAACAAATCTACCTTGAAAATAAAAGCATGACAGATTGATGGAGTGCTTTTGTGATTTAGGAAAAACCAGATTTATGGGTGTTATATGGAATGATTTTAATATTTAGAAAATCTATTCCATTTTTTTAATTCTATTTATTGTAAGCCTATGAGAAAAATAGAGGAATGAATAAGAGAATACATGGAGAATGGATCCAAGGAAGAGGAAGAAAGGATTCCAAGAATGCATCAAAAGATAAGTAACTATGTTCTTTGGAAAATATTTTATTTCCATATGCGGAATGATGATATAATAATTGAATTTATTTGAAAGGAAAAGTTCATATGATAAAGAATCAAGATTATTTCTTGAGAAAAACTCTATATAATTTCGTAGATAGAAGAATAAGTGTTTTTCTCATTTAATTCTTAGAATATTTCATGTGTTTTGAATTCATGAAATTTTTTCATGGCTAAATAATACTACGAACTACATGAGTTATTGGAAAATAGGGTCCCAATATCCCTATGTATCTCCCAAAATAGGATAGAAATGTAAAAAGTGAAAGCAGGTTTTGTAAAAAAAGATGCTATAACCAAAATGCTCTTTTATATTTTAAAAATTTGTTTCCCATGTCTTGAAAACTATGTCCAAAATTGATAGAAAAAAGGGGAATTATTTAATATTTAAATCTGGAAAAATTAGCTACAAATATTCTTTCGAATATTCTAAACTGTAAAACATGTGTAAAACCTTAGAGCAGTTATTTTTAATGAACTCATTACAAAAAAAATCCTCTTTGGGGTTTCCAAAAAATCTTTCCATTTGTTTGGAAACCATGTCCAAAGTTAGTGAAAAAACAGGAAAGTATTTAAATCTTCAAAACAGTGACACCTATGAAAAAAATGAGAGAAGTTATTTTTAACATGATTGTTAAAAAAAAAGGTCTGTTTTGATTTTCTGAAATTTGTTTCCATATGGTTGCAAGAAGCGTCCAAAGTGGATCCATAAAATAGGAAAAACATAGTAAGACATAGTGCTCCTATTTGATATTTCAACCGGATGAAAATAATTATTTATGTACATATAGACATAATAATTATTTTGATAATTGTTTAAAAGTAATTGTTTTATGTCATTTAAGAGATTACTAGGTATCTTCTCATGATGCATACACATTAAAAGTTTAAAGAGAAATATTGGACTCTTGAAAAGAGTATGTGATTAGGTGCACATGGATAATTATCTAGTATATTTGATATACTAGAATTTATTCTGTGATTTTACATGCATGAGGAACTTGATTCAAAAAAAGAGATAAATAAACTCTGTGAGAAGTAGTTCACATAAAACCTTAGCATAAATTGAAATTGGTTGTGTTGTTTGAGAAGGATTTGTTATTAATTTTATTTCTTGAGTAAATATCACAAATCTCTGGTATAAGAAATGATAAGAAAATATTTTGTATTTCATGCATAATAGTTAGTTAGTTGACTATATTTTGGAAAAAGAATAATTAGCATCTTAATTTCCTTGGAAAATAAATATATATATTTGTATGCAAGGAATCATTTATTGTGTTATAACTCTTAAAAAAGAATAGAAGAGAAAATATATCCTTGTATGCATTATTGGATTGATTATTTTAGAGGAAAACTAGTAATCACATGCTTTATTACGTAAGATTATTGAGAGAAACATATACACTTGCATGCATGGAAAAATTGTAGTTTTGGGTATAAGATTTCTAGAGAAAAGGAAGATACACTCACATAATATCGATTGTGTTAGCCTTATTTTGCGAAAAATAATATGTATTTTGCAAACGTAAAGGGATTAGATATGGTATTAGTTTTATTTTTAGGGAATATTATGCATAGTTATTGGGTTAGATCTTTTGGATGAGAGGGAAATGTCACTTTGCATGCATGAAAGAATAAATGGTATGCATTTGATCCCTTAGAAAATAAATGTGTTTATTTTTCCATGAAATATTTATTTTGTTTCCTTTAGAAAGAAATATATGTTTTACATGCAAGAAGAACAAGCTATGTTATTTTTTGTTGGAAACGACATATAGTTGCAAGCACAAAATTATAACTAGTATGTTAACTTTGTTTGAAATAGAGTAGGAATTTTTATACATAATATCAATTGTGAATAGCTCTTTTGTGGAAAAAGATATTTTTGGAAAAGAACATGCATTCACATGCATAATTATATAATCTATTGCATTATTCCATTTGGAAAAGAAAAAATAAGAGTAGGCACAATGAAATTTCTTGTTGGGATAGTTATTTTGAAATCTTGTTATGCATTTGCATGCACAATATTATTATAGAGTATGTTAGCTTTCCTTTGGAGATAATATTAAAGTGCATTCACATTTTGTTAGCGTTTTAGAAAAAGATAATGCTTGATAGTTATTTATTTGTTACTAATGCATGTGAAATGATGTTAAAGAAGACATTCCATGTCAATTTATTCATGTGTTATACATGGATAAAAATAGTTCTGAAAGTGTCAAAAATAATTATTGATTATTGTTTTATTAATATTTTGTCTAATCATGATATCTAGTGTGCTCATGAAAACAATGGTAGGAAAGAAGGGTGACTTGAGAAAATTATTGTTCAAGTTTAACATTGTGGAAGATATAGAGTTGTTAGTCCATGTAGGTTAAGGATTTTCAACTGTAAGATGACCCACTGAAGGAAATGGTCTGACCACAAAGACAAAAATTTAGGATATGTGGGTAAATGGTATCATGATGATTGTAATAGCTTATATATAGTTATGTTGCATTTAATATTATTATTCTATGTAATTTTTATGACAATGGTCAAGGGATCGAATCCCTTATAAACTAGTGAGTGAAGGGTGAAAACCCTCATGGGCGTTTAATAATAAAATTAAATGTTCACTATTTTTCACCCTACGGGTTTCGAGGGTATATCAGTGTCTAATGATGTGATTATTCATTGTCTCATTTTCATGATGTTAATTTCTTTCATGATGTGATGTTTATGTTATTAATTATGTGATTTACTAATTGAGTTAAAATTATCATGGAATCAATGCATATTATAGAAGGAAATTTAAGTTAATATGCTACAACAAGGAGAGTTAATGGATGTCTAACTCCCTATGTTTTTGAATAAATATTTCTCTAGGTGATGATGGTTATTCTAGTGGTTAATGAGGGAATATTGAAATTGATTTAGAAAGTTACACATTGGTAAATATTAAAATAAAATTCCTAACTCCATGCATTTTCCTGCGTGGTTACTAGGGTATGTTACACATAGATATATATGAGAGTGAGATTCTCAAGGATATTTGAGAATTTTTGTACATAGACAGTTTATTTTTTTGGATATTGGGAATTCTAATATATAATATTCATGAAACTTCTTCCAATTTTCAGAGGTGTAATTCCTCTCTGATTTTCACATTATTCAATATACTATATGAAATTTCTAGAATTCTCTTGCTTTTATAATGGTGACCCACTTGGTGATTTACTACTAGTTTTTGTGTGTATTAATATTTTAAAAGTAAATATATTTGTATTTTATTGTACTTGTTGGCTGAACTGGTTTACTATAATTCATATATACATATATACATAGCAATTTTTATCATAATATAACCCCCTTGGGTTTTTAATTTCACAAACTCTGATTTTATCTGCTTTCAGTAACTTAGTTTTGTGTAAGAAAAACAAGATCTTCATTATATTTAATTACAGTGTGGACACTTTGCAATACGCATGACTAATTACTAAATATTTTATTAACTATTTACATACCATTAGTACATAACACAACTTAAACTTTAGCCTAATAAGGTATATAATAGAAATAGATGAAAACTATTATCATATTATAATTTCATACCTTCAATGTAGAAATTTTCCTATTACTTTAGACCAGAATTCTTATCTAGACATTTCTAAGAACATCAAAAGTTTAATCTAAAACCTCAACACATAACATACCAGTTTGTATAGAATAATTATCCTCCCAACCACAAGCTTCTCCTCGGAGCTCTTCCCCGAGAAGAGATCAATATTCCCCAATGTTGGCAACCTCTTGTGACACTAGTGAGGGCACTTTTAAGCCAAATTTCCCTCAAAAATTTTCCATAACGAAGTCATATTATTATGGGCTTCTCGTTCCCATAGCCTATGCTTTTATTTTGTTTTTTGCACAAAATATTAATTTAAAACTTATTTTTCCTCATCACAATTTTTCTTACCTCTTGCCGGTAAATTTCCTCTTTACTAGGGATTTTATCGGATATTTTTCTCCCATCCAATTTAATTAATTATTTATTTTTATCCAAGTATTTTCTGGAGAATTTTCAGAAATTTTGAAATTCTATTCCATCTTCATGGATAATAATTTCCTCATCTCAATTAATTTGTCTTTACAGTATATCCATTTCTTTCATAAATAATTATTAACTTAAAATAATTCTATCAACATCATAATTGTTCCATAGCTCCACCTACACCATGGTCTTATTTGCATAATATAAAATCTGTAAATCAGGGGTATTACAAAGTCCCCCCCCAAAAGAAAAAACACCATCCTCAGTGTTAGCAGATAACTCTATTTATTCTTTAAACAATGTTGGAAACAATTCCTTCATACTTTGTTCTTGCTCCCATGTAGCTTCTTCAGGTGTAAAGTTCTTCCACTACAATTTAACTCGAGCTATTTTTCTATTCCAGAGCACAGTTTCTTCATTGCAATATACGAAGTGGTTGTGGAAGAAAGTCCCCTTCTATTTCCACCTGTATCAAAGTCCAGTCAACCACGTGAGAAGGATCATGAATATATTTTTTCAATAATGATACATGAAAAACATTATGAACATTAATATGGCTAAGTAGAGGAAATTTATAAGCTACTGGGCCCACTCGTTCCAAAACATAAAAGGACCCACAATATGGGGGTTTTAACTTAGCATAATTTCCGGTGTGCAAGGTCCTCTTGCGATGTTTGATCCTTAAGTACGCATGATCCCCAATCTTAAATTCCTTATGTATTATTTTCTTATCTGCATAACGCTTCTAGTAGTCGTGAGCTTCTTTCGTATTTTGTTGAATTTGTCTTACTGTTTGTTCCATCTCATGTAGTGCTTCAGGTCCAAGTACTAGTTGATATTCTAATTAAATCCTCTAACCCTATAACCTATGGTTTTATTGAAATAATATTTCAAACCATATATTAATATATATTTCCCTATATTAATCTAAATAGGACAAAAACACCTTACTACCCTTAAGGCATATATGTTTGGCTTTCGTAAGGTAAGTACGAAGGTTCATATATTTCCACACCAATTTTAATTTCAAATTTATTGGATTTCCCCACATGATGACATGTCCATCATGTTCGTATCCATGTGGCAAGGGTCACATGTCCTCACATGGCCCTCACACTCATATCTAGGTCCCAAATGGATGATGGAGTTTAACCTAAGATGGATCTACGTTTCTGATGCATTGTGAAAAACCTAAGGGTTTTACCCTACTTGTCTTTGCCTCATTTTGACATTTTCATTGTGAATTTGGTGGTCGTCTATCTCTCTGGAGCTAGGGATCCATAGCGCAACTTGCAAGTATTTAATCTAGAGGCCCTGTGCATCATTCCTCCATTGCTTTCATGAGGCATGTGGTTTAAAATTAAAGCAAAGTAGAGATTTTTGGCCATGCCATTACAGGTGATATTATTTATGCATTTTATTTACTTGAATGTTGTGACCCTTATATGGTCATTTTAATAACGAAATTTGGTCATTTTTTCAGGGATACTACATAGTCATTTTGACTGGTTACTCATCATCCGTTCAGGTACATACTGGACATAACTACCTCTTCTTTGCTCATGATTTTCATTTGTGTTAAACTCTCTCATATGGGTTTCTTGTGTTTTTCAAAGGGATATACTTTGTCTTCAATACGAAGATGTTGAGCAACTGCATCCTCCTTCCAACATTCCAATGACAATCCAATAAGCCGCCCTCTGACACTCAGTCTTCGTAGGAGAGGTAACTTCCCTTTGAGTTTCCTATCGGCTTCACTCATTCCTCTGTCGTTCACTTCGAAATTTTCTGGGTTTTGGCAATATCAACAATGTCATTTTTAATTTTGGATTTTGGGTCACTACCCTTCCCAACATATTCTGGGTTTGCATTTCAAATTTCATTTTATGACTACTACATTCTATTATGAAGTCCTTTGTCTAGTGTTCACCTTTGTTTTGATTTAACGAGCTGTTTAATCCTCTGCCCTTCTAGATTTCATATGGAATATCTAGCATTGGGGTTGTAACATCCCTAGTTTTATGTTTCCTTCAAGTTAGACATTTGAAATTTAAATCCAAAAGGGAGTGGACCCCAATGGATAAGTATTTTTTGGATGTACTTAAGTATTTAATTATGAAAAATAAATAAAATAATTCTGTGCATATTGACCAAATGAGAATTATGAGATCACTTGCCAAATCCATGAGGCATGGAAAGAGGCTAATATTTCCCCAAAAATATTTAAAAAATCCTTGAAAGAATTTATTTCCAAATTATATTTTTGAGGAAAAATATAGTTTTCCCCAATGAGGTGGATAGCAGTTGGGAAGAGGTAAAAAGCTGGGAAAAGCAGAAAGTAGCTTTAAAAGTCCCTAAATAAGGGAGGCCTAGGCAAACAGGAAGAAAAGCATCCTGTAATTGTGGACGCAGAATTAGAAATAGGCTTTGGGGAGAAAAAGCTTAAATGAGCTATTCCAGAACAGATTGGGGGTTGGTCTATTCTGGAAGATGATCTCAGCTCGAGGGTGAGTTCTGTGGATAGAGGAACTCTAAGGTTGGGAGGACTGGTCAATTACAGAAGTGGTATGCTTAGAATATTTATGTATGGTTGAATTTCTGAATTATATTGTTGGATGAATTACGACTGTGAATCTTAGTTTATTTTAAATATGAATTTGATCTTTCATACATTTAACAAAATTATTGAGAAGAAATTAATCCTCTCAATTCTGTAGAGTTGTAGGAATAAAAATTATAGGGAAAATCAGCCAGAAGCTCTAAACCTGTGCTGGTTTAAATCTGGAGATTTATACTACTATAATCCATTAAGGTTATAACTTTAATCTACTTCTCTGCAATTATTAATTTAACTACGTATGAGCCAGACATCTAGAAGTAGAAGATTATTTGTGTATTGGAAGGAAATGTAAATATTAAGTGTTGTACAAACAAAATATATACAAAAATTTATGAAGAGTACACTTGTGTATCTGTTAAGCTACTGCAAAAAAAATGGAAAACAAATCTGAGCTGAACCATAAACAATATTAGTTCACAGAAATATATATATATTCAACCTGAAAGTTGGAGGAGCACCAACAAACTTAATAATACCATAAAAAGTAATTAAGAAATTTCCTCATTTTATTTCATTACCATCTCTCTATTTGCTAGATCAATTAATAACCAGATGAGTTACATGCAGAATAGAGTAGAGCATGAAATATTACTCCATTTGACAACTTCTTACTATTGATATAGTAGTGAATTATCAAAAGGGAAAAACCAACTATTTATATATCAGCAAAAAATGATAAATTAAAATAGTATGAGCAGTGGAAAATCTATGGAATAAATATATATATTGTACTGAGATTTCTAAGATTGTGGTGAGGTAAATTCTCGAAATACAGAGTTACACATTAACTGAGATAGAAATTTCAGATACAAGAATTTCACTGAAGTATTGTTATGCATAGCAAGCAAAAAGAATGTGGAATTTACACTAGGTAAAGATTTATCAAGTAAAAACTTATATATGTCTGGAAAGGAAGCATATAAAAACATCGGAGTCCACAAAATAATAGCAGTGCATAATGTAATAGGGTTCTTTTCTGGAGTAGAAACATCCAGACCCTCGACTGTCAAGACAGGACATAAATAACAAAATTCTCAAAATGTCTGAATCTCGATAGATTCAATTTACAGGTTACACAGAATTAGGAAATAGAAATTAACAGGTTCTGTGGCAATGCCTCCATTTCTGTTCAAGAATAAACAGTGAATACAGACCTAGAATAGGAGCATGGTGAGCAGTAACACTTAAACGTCATAAGAAATAGCTCGACAAGTAACTTCATGGAATTTCCAATCATGTCTGTTACCTGTGCACAACACGACTACCGCATGAATTAGAGACTGTTGTGAGGTTGGGGGTAAGAAAATTGATATCATTAGACGATAGCAAACCAATGATTAATGAAAGAAGTTAATGGAAGAAGGGCATTTAAGTATTCATCCTCACCTGAGACAGAGAGAGCACCTAAGTGAAATGAAATCCTGAGCAAGTTCCAACATAGAAAAAATGAGTAAACCCTGTGTGCCAATTCGAATAACAAGTTCGAGAATAATAAACATCATAGTCGTCCAGATTGATACCTAAACAAATCAAGGAAGGACGCCATTCAAATGCAGATACGAAGGAGGCCCTCCATCATTCCATGGATGATTTGGTCATGTTGAATGAGTGCTGAGGGCAAAACACACTAAAACCTTAGATTTATGGGAAAAAAAACTTATATATATAAAAATGTCGACATTGTATACCTATGGTAGGAGATACGAATGAGAGTTGCATGAAACGAATTAGTGAGAGTCAAGAGCTCTGTGGCTTGCACGAAGAAATCGAATTATATGCAGGCTAGAGGAAAGAACGAGTGACGCGGAGGAGAAATCTCCCATGCCAACACAACGTCAACCAAATTACACAGCAATTTTATCATGCCAGATAAGAATATCAATCCGGGTATGAGATGAAACGTAGAAATAATTTATCGCCCAGAAAAAGTAAATTTTTATGAAAGTCAATGTAACAAAGACGTGTGGGCTATATAATGAGGTATCATTATACTGTGTCATATAAATCCAGATGTGTGGACTTACATAACATTGATGGAAAAGAAAAGAAAAACCAATACGAGCCACCATACTTAGTATCTAGAAACAGAAAAATGCAATGCCTGTATTAAACAAGTTACGCAACCAATATCATACCTTGGGTAACGAGGGAGGAGACGTCAACATGCGCCAAGCTCTTACCATAGTGCAGAGGCGGCACCTATGCCCATCAGGGAAGGAGGCCAGAAGAAAAGTGCGCTGAGAATAGAGAGGAAAGAAGTAAACCCGAATGGAGATGGTGTATTTTATAAAAATTGGAGCCATAAACCCTAGACGCATCCAACTGTCTAGGTGGCGACCATCCGTCGGTCCACACACGGATAGAGGATTGACTGAATGATGTGAACCAAGCCATTTCACATTAAACACCGAACTTACTAAGTTTATTACCAAACGTACCGGTGCAGATAAGAGCAATTAAACCAGCTCGGTGATTCACCATTAAACCAATATAAAATACCATATATATGAATTTGGAAATCCGATAAGAGTAAAACGTAAATGCTCAGGTACGTGGCTCGAATTGCAACGAGAATGAAACTTAATACAAGACAGAGGAAGTACTTACTCTTAATAAATTAACACGAGACGCGGAACCATATATTAAAATATCACTTCAAAGTTATCTATGGTCCATGAGAACAGAGTATACATTGTATTTATCGTTGGAATGAAAAATCGAACCCATCGTGAAGGTAATATCATATCCACGTTGGAAATTATGGATCGAAAATCCCATAGTATATAATGGAACGTGACCATAGTCACAATGTATAAACATGGGTGCAAACAAAGTTATAAATTTCTACGACTAGGAATGTATAAACCATGGAAACACTATAATACATATCATAATTGAACCTAGTGTTTAAATGGAACAAAAAATAACTATAAAGAACAAGATTTTAATGATCTCAATAGAATGATAAGTGAAAAATTTTAAAATAAGAGTTCAGAGAGCTATCAAGTCTAAAGCAAACACCATTGGCATTAGGTACCATTATGGATATAAATAAATTATTATTGAGACAATTAAATTGTAATGATATAGTCAACAGGAAGGGTGAACTGTCTAAATGTATGTGCTACTTCTAGAAACAGGAATTAATGCATTAGAAAAAAAAAAATTGGTGGAAAATGGGGTTCGTTACAGGGGTTTTTAATTTTAGTTAGTCATTTTTCCTTTAATAGTTCTATGTATAATGGCCCCACTGCCATGATTGAGTTCAAATTTACAATTGTGGGTTTAAACAAACCATTCTTTGAGTTGCTCGGTTGCATTATGCCATTCGCATCACTCGTGTCAGTGTGACTCTATGAGTGTGACTCTGTCAATTTGACTCTATCACCGTGACTCTATTAGCATGAATATGTTGCTTAACTTGGGTCAGCATGAAGTTTAATATCGAATTGTCCAGCATAAAGCTTAGGGTCTCTGTTTATTATCATATTAGTTTATTCAATCATTTTCTTTCATACCAGTAATATGACTACTCTCCTTAGAGGTGATATGGTTTTTACTTCATAATGCTAGTTCTATGGTTACCCACAGTAACTCTCTACGATGCACATTGACCCATAGTTGTTTGACAAAGATAAGTTTTATTTTTTGGAATATATTATCGTTGCCCTACTGTTAAGTTTATGTTTAAAATCTTTGTTTTCTGATATGGTAGCATACTATCGAGAGCATAAGAATACTTCGTTCTGTGTATTGAAAATTTTTAATGGTACTAATTTATAATTGTGTCAGGCCTATCCTCGATTCTTCAATTTTTTTATTTGGGTTTTCTAGTTGGTACTTATGCTCTGTATTAACCCAGTTCTAAGTTCACACATGATAAATTCTGAGATATATGTTTATTTTTTTCTTACTCAACTTTTAGAGTGTATTTGGTTATACTTTTGTGGTTCTTCACTGCATTGTTTATACCACTCTTATTAATTAGGATATTTCTCCTATACTTCTTCATAATGGTAAATAGAAAATAGATTTTATCTCCCTTCTGTTATTTGGTTTAAAATAATAAGAATTAAGCTTCTATGAGTTGTTACTCCGATATATTTATTTATGGATTTATATTGAAATCCTTGGAATTCTCTTACTTGCACTCTTCATCGTAATTGCATTGGTACCTTTTGTATTTCCTTTTACCTTTATGCTGCTTATGAAAGGTGTGTAACATGTGATGGGGTCGTGGCCCTTAAGGTAACACGCAGTCTCTTATCGAAGACTTGATCTCATGTTGAGGTTTGGAAGAATCATTTTTAGTTATATTTTGTATTGTTTTCTATTCATTTTCTGAGTTTTAACATGGGTTAATATCATCGAGGTTACCTCCTTTGCTTAGATCCAGACTAGTGATCCAGAAGCGGACATCCTTTCCTCTTCAAGTTAGTCCAATTTATTCAATTATTATCTGTTCCATATTTATTAATTTTCATTGTAGATATTGAAAGAATATTACTTACATCATTCTCAACCTATAGGCATAGGTGGAGAAATAAAATATGGAACAATATACTTAGGTAAGTCATTTTCATGTACTGACAACATCATTACTTTTTATTTGTGAATTGGATTGTTTTCTAATTCTCGTATATTATTTTGCAGGTATGCTCTTGAATATTTTCATTGATTTGCATGAAACAACTGCTTCCTTTCCCATGGATGCTTACAATTTATACTTTCTCTCTCAGGTTGGTAGCATGTTGTTCCATCATGGTTCTAGTTCTCGCACCTAGGTTAGTCCAACATTACTATATTTTATGTGTCAAGGTCATGGTTGGTCTTTGACAATAAATTCCATGGATGTAACATTTATCATATTTTAATTAGTCATATGGATAATATATATGACAGTGATATTCTCAACGATATTTGAGAATTTTTGTACATAGACAATTTATTTTTTTGGATATTGGGAATTCTGAGTTATTATATTCATGTAATTTCCTCCAATTTTGAGAAGTGTAATTCCTCTCCCAATTTTACATTATTCAATATCTATATGAAATTTTCAAAATTATTTTTCTTTTATAATGGTGGCCCACTTGGTGCTTTATTGGTAGTTGTTGCATGTATCAATATTTTACACCTAAATATATTTGTATTTTCTTGTACTTGTTGGTTGAACTGCTTTACTATAATTCATCTATGTATATATACATATTAATGTTTATCAGAATATAACCCCCTTCGGTTTTTAATTTCAGAGACTCTATTTT
Organism: Pinus albicaulis; assembly: GCA_034641835.2. Lineage (NCBI taxonomy): Eukaryota > Viridiplantae > Streptophyta > Pinopsida > Pinales > Pinaceae > Pinus > Pinus albicaulis. The sequence continues at coordinate 821,371,562 of CM076583.1, forward strand.
TATATGCTTTAAGTAACTTGTTTTTTTTAAGAAAAATGATATCTTCATTGTATTTTATTACTGTCTAGACACTGTACAATACACATAACTAATCACTAAATATTTTATTAACTATTTACATACCAATAGTACATAACACGACTTAAACCTTTAGTCTAATAAGGTATATAAAAAAAACAGATGCAAGCTATTATCATACTACAATTTCATACCTTCAAGGTAGAACACTGCCTATTACTTTAGACCAGAATTATTATCTAGACATTTAAAACAACATCAAAATTTTAATATGAAACCTTAGCACATAACATACCAATTTGTAAAGACAAACTTTCCTCCCAACCACGAGATTCTCCTCATAGGTCTCCCCCTAACAAAGATCAATATTCCCCAATATTGACAACCTCTTGTCACACTAGTGGGGCACTTTTAAGCCAACTTTCCCTCAAAAAATTTCCATAATGACATCTCGTTATTATGGGTTGTTGTTTCCCATGGCCTAGCCTTTTCTTTTTCCACAAAATATTACTTTAAAACTTCCTTTTTCTCAGCACAATTTTTCTTACCTCTTCCTAGTAACTTGTTATTATGGGTTGTTGTTTCCCATGGCCTAGCCTTTTATTTTTCCACAAAATATTACTTTAAAACTTCCTTTTTCTCAGCACAATTTTTCTTACCTCTTCGTAGTAACTTGTTATTATGGGTTGTTGTTTCCCATGGCCTAGCCTTTTTTTTTCCAAAAAATATTACTTTAAAACTTCCTTTTTCTCAGCACAATTTTTCTTACCTCTTCCGAGTAACTTTCCTCTTTACTCGGGATTTTTATTGGATATTGTTCTCCCATTTAATTTAATTATTTATTTATTTTTCTCCAACGATTTTCTGGAGAATTTTGTGGAAGTTTGAAATTCTATTCCATCCCCGTCGATAAGAATTTATTGATCTCAATTACTATATCTTTACAATATTTCCATTTCTTTCATAAATAATTATTAACTTAAAATAATTTTGTCTACAACATAATTCTTCCATAGTTCCACCTAGACCTTGGTCTTATTTTCATAATATAAAAGTTGTAAATGAGGGGTATTACATAAAATATATAAATTCTATTATAATTTAAAATTTAAAATCTAAAACCATGTTAATATTTTGGGAGGCAAATGAAACCCAATGAATAGAGGACATATATTTGGTCCATTAGGATTTTTGAAGCGCATAATTTTAAAAATGTAACACATGGGAATGCAACATTTCAATGCAACCACCTTTCAATAATGTAAGGTTTAACATTTATATTTTTAATTCCATATCTCTAATCTTCATATGTGGTGAAAAATAATTTGTACAGTAATTTTTAACAGTAAATTAATATTTTGGGAGGCAAATGAAACCTAATGAATAGAGGACATATATTTTGTCCATTAGGATATTTTAAAAATGTAACACATGGGAATGCAACATTTCAATGTGCATATTGAATTTTACACCATCCAATCAAAAAAATTAATTTAAAAATCATTAAATTAATTAGGTATATTTAGTTAAAAATTAATATTTTTTATTAGCAATAACCATATAAATAATAATAATAATAAGGCTACTATTTTATATCTATATACTTATATTTATTATATTACCATTATTTCCTATATTAATATAATATTGGTTATTATATAAAATTTTGATTATACCTTAATAGTTATATTTAAAAGTAAGATATAAATGGCATATAACATAATAAAATTTATATAAAAATTAAATAAAAATATTATATTTATTAAAAATTAAATGTAAAAAGGGGTATTATTGTGAGATATGATACTAAAAATAAAAATTAATATTACAACATAAAATTTAATATTAAAAATTAATATTGTATTTTTAGAAACTCAATTATTTGTGATTGATGAAAAATAGGGTTGTATAACATATTTTTTGGGACTTCACTATAGCTTATTCCATATCATTTTTGTGGCTCATCTCTTCTTTTATGTATATCTTATTTACCAAGAGTAGTAAAAGGGTTTAGGATATGTTGAAATCGATGAATTTATTATTGTCTATCATTGTTTATTAAATTGAAAAAATGATTTCTCAATTAATGTGAGATATTCAATTTCTTTATAATTAAATAATTTAAATTTTTATTATAGGATTAAAAAATGTGAGGATTCAATCGTTTCACAGATAACAAGGAAACTGTATTAATATTAAAAGATAAAATTTAAAGTAAAATTTAAAATCTATTATTAAAACTTATAATATTGTAATATTAATATAAACTAAAATATTATTATAATATTTGTGATTAAGGTAATTTTAATTAAAAAGAAATATGATGGTTTACCATACTCATTTTCTACTTGGTAAATGAACTTGAAGATCATCTCCTTTATCAATATATTCATAGTTAAAGCTTTATGAGTTAGTGATTTAAAATTCAATTCATCTAGTTCATGCCTTTTTGAAATTGACAGATTCCTCATTGTCTAAGTTTCAATATTTTTTTTTGTTCATCACATTAATTTTGGCAAATGGCGTAGTAAGTTAGTAGAATTTAAAATCTATGTGCTAAACTAATGTAGAATTGTTTGCTTTTTTTATTTAAAATTTTCTAGTATGATGGATTATACAAAGTGAATCTTGTGTCATTTTGAAAATGAATTCAATGCTTAGACGAAAGGGCATGAGGGGATTACATTGTTTTAATTTCTACAGAGACAATCCACTCACTAGTTTTTTATTAAAAATAATTATGATAATTAATTGATCTTTTATATATATATATATATATAATCTTATTAATTTTCAATCAAATAAATCTTTTCAAAACTTGGTTAAAGAAAAGAGAATAACTCAAAAAATATTTTGAACACCCAAGAATGATGATTAATAAAAAATGAGCATTTAAAATATTAAAATAAAGCAATTATTTTTATTAAATTTAATATAAAAATATAATATAATATTACATATTATTTTAACAAAACTAAAAAATAATATTATATAAACTATATTAGAATTTAAAACCTAAAATATATAAAATATATTACTTCTATAAAACCAACAATGTTAATATGTTGGGAGCTTGATAAAACTTCAATCAATTAAAGCCAATGAATAGAGGATATATATTTGGTCCATTATATTTTTGAAAGGAATAATTTTAATAGGTAAAGCACCATAATGAGGCATTTCATTGCAACCACGTTTCAATAATGTAATTTTAACATTTTGGTGACAAATAACTCTTAGTGTAAATATTAATTTAAGAAAATTTTAAACATGTGATTTAGATATGCAAGAAAGTTAGTGGTGTGAATTTCATCCATTGAGGTGGTGGAAACTACTATAACATGCTCACATCTTGAAGTTTACACCATCGGATAAAAAATTTATTTAGGAAAAACATTAAGGTAGCCAATTCCAACATGTGGTAAGCCTATGAGTGTAATTAGTTATTACATAAAATTTTGGTTATATCTTAATAGTTATATTTAAAAGTAAATTATAATTCACATATAACAAATACAATTTATATGAAAAATTAAAATAAAATAACATATTTATTAAAACCTAAATATAAAAATGTGTATTATTGTTAGATATTATACTAAAAATAAAACTTAATATTAGTACTTAAAATTTAATATTGAAAACTAATATTGTATTATTATAAACCAAATTATTTGTGATTGATGGACAATGTGCTTGTATAACATATTTGTTTGAGACTTGACTAAAGTTTATTGTGTGAGAATAATCTAGATTAATGCAGAAATAGATTTAGTTTTGAGTTGTTGAACGAGAGCTTTAATTTAGAAATTGGTTCCATATATTTAGGTTTTTTTCCTCTTCTTCAGGAAGTTTAGGTGAGTGCAATCTGCTATATAAATGTAATGTAATCGTGTAGTTGAATTCAATTATTCAGTGAGGTTTGTCTCACATTTGCTGTGTTGCTTTGTGCATTTAATTTAAGTTGGTATCGGAGCCAAGTTAAGCTGTCTTCCGATGTCTGAAATAAGCTGTGTTTGGGTATTGGAGTGAGAGCTCTGGCTCACATTCCGCTTTCGAAACCCATCGGAGGTAGGTTGACAGAATTGAGTATTGGCACACCAGTTCATTGCAGCGAATATGCTGGTACCCTCTCCTCTTCACGGGAAGTGAATGATATGGTTTGAATTTGCTGGATTTTACAGCTCGTTTTCCCAATCCTTTTCAGCTCATCGTGTTCCATCACTGCTGTCATAAGTCATGGCAGAAAAGATTAAAGGTAAGCACAGTTTGCTGTGTTGTTGCATAGAAGCTGACATATTGTATTTCAATCCCCGGTGTGAGCAGCAAAGAAGAAATCGACCTACGTCCAAGCAAAACTTTCCAGGTTTAGGATTGCGAAGTTCCGATCTGCAGTTACGCATACCATTGCCACTCTGAAGAGTGCAAGGTGTGAAGTCACGTTTTCGTCTGTGTCATTTAAGAACAGTGATTGAAGATCGTATGTGTGCTGATCACCATTGTTTGTTGTGTGGTATTAGTGGTGCGCGATAATTTCCTGCAGTGGAGCGTTGTCTACGCCTGACTGAAATCACTGCCTCTAATCGCTAACTTCAAGTGCGCAGTGTCACTGTCCACCAATGCAACAAGGTTATAAGTCATAGTTTTTATTACTATTTCAACAAAATTCCATATTTGTTATGGGAGGTGATTGATATTAGGAGGTGATCATTTTTAATACAAAGGTGAAAGCTATATTTTTTGGTTAAAAAAAATACCTTTTAAAGGTTTTTTTGGAATTTATTATATGAAGCTTGTGGCTTCATTGGCACTTTATTGAAAATTAATTTGTCCTCGTGGGCTTTAGGGCATTAGCAACTTTGTTTCTAGAATTAAAGACTTGAGTGATAAGCTTGGTGATATTGGTGAAAAAGTGTCTAGTAGCGATTTAGTAACTATTGCTTTGAAGGGTTTAGTCCAAGACTATAAAGTCTTTATTTCAGTACTCTCAGCTAGAACAACACCTCCTACATTTGAAGAATTGGCTGGAATTCTTCTTCCACAAGAAGAGCGAATGAAAAATTTTGAACTGGAGTCAAATGGTTCTGATTTGGCTTTGACTGCAAGAGGTAAAAGATCATTCCGAGGGAGACCATGGGACAGGAACAGAGGCCGTTTTCAAGAAAAACAAAAAGGTCTGACACCTCTTGATTCTTATGTTAGGAGAAACATTGAGTGTGATTATTGTGGAAAACCTGGACAGCTAGCTAAAGATTGCTATAGAAGAAAGAATCATGAATCAAATCAAAGACATAGGAGGCATAATGGAAATTTCATAAATAGAGACACCTCAGTTACTGATGGATTTAAAAATCTTAAGTTGTTTCTTTCTGATGCTGCATTGTCTGCTGAAACTGATGATGAGAATGCTTGGTTCATAGATTCTGGTGCATCGACACATATGACTTGTAATAAAGAATGGTATGATAAATATTATGAGAAATCTGATGGCACACACATTTACCTAGGAGATGACAGGTCACTTAAAGTCCAAGGCTATGGCATAATAAATGTGTACTTACCTAATGGACAAATGCGACAGATTCATAATGTGATGTATGTACCTGCTCTCAAAAAGAATTTGATATATGTTTCCACTATCACTGATAATCATTTAAAAGTGGAATTTGGTAAATTGGGGTGTATTGTGAAAGATGTTCGGGACCACTACATGGTTGTTTCTACAGGTACCAGGGTTGGAGGATTATATAGATTGGATGTGACAGTGAAGCGTCATGTTGCATTGACATCCAAAGAGACATCGACAGCAGAATTATGGCATCACAGGTATGGGCACCTAAATTACAATGATTTATCATTGTTGCAAAGAAAATCAATGGTTGAAGGTCTTCCTGTTATGAAGTGTGAACATTTACCATGTGAAGCTTGTGCACTTGGTAAGCAGCATAGAGAAGAGTTTCCTGTTCATACCAAGAAACGACAATATGATATACTTGAATTAATTCACACTGATGTATGTGGACCTATGCAAACTAGGTCTCTTGGTGGTGCTTCCTACTTTGTTATTTTTATTGATGATAGATCTAGGTATACCTGGGTCTATTTCATTCAAAGGAAAAGTGATATATTTGAGTATTTTAAAGAGTTCCGAACTATGATTGAAAAACAAACAGGTAAGTACATTAAAATACTCAGATCTGATCAAGGGGGTGAATATAAGTCAGGCGCATTTAACAGCTATTGTAAATCTAATGGGATCCAACAACAGTTCACAGTACCTCATACCCCTCAGCAAAATGGTGTTGCTGAGAGATGGAATAGAACACTGGTGGAGTGTGCTCGCAGTATGCTTCAAGGTAAGAACATTTCTAATGGTTTCTGGGCAGAAGCCATTAATACTGCTGTTTATTTGAAGAATCGATGTCCCACTAAGCAATTAGCTTTTCAAACACCTTTTGAGATTCTTCATGGTTACAAACCTGATGTCAGTCATTTAAGAGTCTTTGGATGTACTGCCTTTGCACATATTCCTAAGGCTAACAGAAGAAAGCTTGATGCAAATTCAATCAAGTGTGTTTTTATTGGGTATTGTACAGATCAGAAAGCATATAAATTGTTTGATCCAAGTTCACATAAACTGTTTGCAAGTCGAGATGTGGTGTTTCATGAGCAGGCTGATAAATGTGATACAAAGAATGATGCATGGCATATATCTAATGATGCTCATGTCAAACTTGATACTTTGGTTAAACAGGAACAGGAACAGGTACAGGTACAGGTTCAAGATTAGGATGAGAGCAATATGAGCACATCCAGCAGCAGTGAGTCATCACGAGAGGAAGATTCACCTCAAAGCCGAAGAATCATGGATGGAACTCCAACAGGTATTGTAGCACCAAGAAGGTCAACCCGACAAACCCAGCTTCCTGCAAGGTATAGAGATTATGCCTTAATGTCTAATATCATGAATGTTGTAGAACCAGTTGATTATGAACAAGCTAAACAACATGAACAATGGAGAAATGCTATGAATGATGAATATGCCTCTCTTATGAAAAATCAAACATGGGAATTAGTGGAACTTCCTGAGAACAAAGTTCCAATTGGAAGCAAATGGTTGTATAAATCTAAATTTAAAGCAGATGGTAGCATTGATAAATTTAAGGCAAGATTAGTTGCAAAAGGATATGCTCAACAGGAGGGAATTGATTATGAAGATACTTTTGCACCAGTAGCTAAGTTGAATACAATTAGATTACTGATTGCCTTAGCCACAAAACATAATTGGAATATACATCAATTGGATGTCAAATCTGCTTTTCTAAATGGTGATTTAAAGGAAGAAGTTTATTTGGTTCAACCTGAAGGGTTTGTCAAACAGGGATAGGAGCATCTGGTTTGCAGGTTAAGAAAGGCATTGTATGGTTTGAAACAGGCACCGAGATCATGGTATGTAAAGATTGATACCTTCTTTCTTCAGAATGGATTTGTGAAAAGAAAAAATGATCCTAACTTGTATGTTAAGAAAGATGAAAAAGGAAATGTTTCTTTAATATCTTTGTATGTGGATGATCTCATTATCATAGGCAGTGCTCACAAGTTAATTGAAGAAATTAAAGTTCAGTTGTCACAGGAATTTGAAATGAAAGATTTGGGTGAATTGCATTACTGTTTAGGAATTGAGGTATGGAGAGAGCCTGGTAAAACATTAATCACTCAAAGCAAATATACAAAGGAAATTCTTAAAAAGTTCAATATGAGTGATTGCAAAGCTATGTCAACTCCCTTAGAACAGAATGCAAAGTTGTACAGAGACGATGGAACTAAAGAGGCAGATGGAACATTATATCATCAATTGGTGGGAAGTTTGAACTATCTCACCACTACCAGACCAGACATTGCATACTCAGTCAGTATCCTTAGTCAATTCATGGCTAAGCCTTCAGGAAATCACTGGAATGCTGCAAAGAAATTTCTCCGATACTTAAAGGGAACAGTGAATTTAGGTATTATGTATACTGATGAATCTGATGTTGCACTGACAGGTTTTTCTGATTCAGATTGGGCAGGAAATCCAGATGACGGACGATCTACCTCTGGCTATGCATTTCATATTGGATCAGGGGTCGTATCTTGGAGTAGTAAGAAACAGCCAACTGTTTCTTTATCATCAACAGAATCAGAGTACAAAGCTTTGACCAATGCCACCTATGAAGCTATTTGGTTGCGGAGAATTCTTGCAGATCTTGAAGAGGCGCAAAGTGGTTCAACATGCATCAATTGTGATAATCAAAGTGCTATCAAATTAGCACATAATCCAATATACCATGCCAAAACAAAACACGTTGAGCTGCAATACCACTTTGTACGTGAGAAAATTGAGTCAAATGAAATTGAATTAGTATTTTGTAATACCAAGGATAATATGGCTGATATATTTACTAAGCCTCTTGGTAAAATCAAATTTGAAATTTTTAGAAGTAAATTAGGTATTGTAGAAAATCCATTTCTCCATTAAGGGAGGATGTGAGAATAATCTAGATTAATGCAGGAATACATTTAGTTTTGAGTTGTTGAATGAGAGATTTAATATAGAAATTGGTTCCATCTATTTTGGTTTGTTTCCTCTTCTTCAGGAAGTTTAGGTGAGTGCAATCTGCTACATAAATGTAATGTAATCGTGCAGTTGAATTCAATTATTCAGTGAGGTTTGTCTCACATTTGCTGTATTTCTTTGTGCATTTAATTTAAGTTATTGCATATCATTTCTCTCGCTCATTTTATAAAAGGGTTTATGCTATGTTGAAATTGATTAATTTCTTATTGTACATAATTATTTATTAAATTGCAAAAAATGATTTCTCAATTATTTTTGGATATTCAATTTATTTTCAATTAAATAATTTAAATTTTTATTATAGAATTAAAAAATGTGAGGATTCAATCATTTCACACATAACAAGGAAACTTATTAATATTAAAAGTAAAATCTAAAATCTATTATTAAGATCTAGTATGTATTATTATAATATTATAATATTAATATAAACTAAAATATTATTATAATATTTGTGATTGAGGAATTTTAAAGAAAAAAAAATATGATGGTTTACCATACTCATACCCTACTTGGTAAATGAACTTGAAGATCATCTCCTTTATCAATAGATTCCTAATTAAAGCTTTATGAGTTAGTGATTTAAACTTAAATTCATCTAGTTCATGCTTTTCTGAAATTCACAAATTTCTCATTGTGTAAGTTTCAATATTTTATTTTTTCATCACATTAAATTTGGCAAATGGAATAGTAAATTAGTACAATTTAGAATCTATGTGTTAATCTAATGTGGAATTGTTTACTTTTTTATTTAAAATTTTAGAGTATGATTGATTATAAATATGAATCTTCTGGCATTTAGAAAAAGAATTCAGTGGTTATATCGAAAGGCATGAGAGCATTATATTGTTTTAATTTCTAGAGAGTGTTTCATAATCCACTGGCTAGTTTTTTATTAAAACATTTATGATGATTCCTTGATCATATATATATATATATATATATATATATATATATATATATATTAATTTTAAATAAAATAAAAGTTTTCAAAACTTGGTTAAAGAAAAGAAAATAACTCAAAAAATATTTTGAAGACCCAGAAAATGGTGATTAACAATAAATGAAACTTTTAAAATGTTGAAATAACACATTTTTTATTAAATTTAATTAAAATTTAATTAAATATTACATATTATTTTAACATAACTATAAATTAATATTATATAAACTGTATTAAAATTTAAAACCTAAAATATATAAAATATATTTCTTCTATAAAACCAACCATGTTAATATTTTGCGAGTTTGATAAAACTGTAATCAATTAAAGCCAATGAATAAGGACATATGTTTGGTCCATTAGATGTTTCAAAGGCCTATTTTGAAGAAATTAAAGCACCATAATGCAACATTTCCTTGCAGCCAATTTTCAATAATGTATTTTATAACATTTGTAATTTTTTAGCATTTATATTTTTTTAATTTCATGTCTTTAATCTTCATGTGTGTTGACGAATAACTCTTAGTGTAAATATTAATTTAAGAAATTTTTAAACATATGATTAGATATGGAGGAAAGTTAGCGTTGTGAATTTCATCCATTGATGTGGTGGCAAAGATGATAATATACTCATATTCTGGAAGTTTACACCATCCGAACAAAAAACTAATTAAGAAAAACATTAAAGTAGCCAATTCCAACATTGGGTAAGCCTATTAGTGTAATTAGTTATTACATAAAAATTTTATTATATATTAATAGTTATATTTGAAATTGAAATATAATTCAAATATAACATAATAAAATTTATATGAAAAAATAAAACAAAATACTATATTTATTAGAACTTAAATGTAAAAATTAATATTATTGTTAGATATTATACTTAAAATAAAACTTGATATTAAAACTTAGAATTTAATATTAAAAAACTAATATTGTATTATTATAAACTGAATTATTTCTGATTGATGGAAAATGTGGTTGTATAACATATTTGTTTGAGACTTGATTAAATTTTATTGTATATCATTTCTCTCGCTCATCTCTTCCTTTGTACATATCTTATTTACTAAGAGTAGTAAAAGGGTTTATGCTATGATGAAATTGATGAACTTCTTATTTTCTATCATTATTTATTAAATTGCAAAAATGATTTCTCAATTATTGTTGGATATTCAATTTATTTATAACTAAAAAATTTAAATTTTTATTATAGAATTAAAAAATGTGAGGATTCAATCATTTCACAATAACAAGGAAACTATTTTAGTATTAAAATATAATATTACAATTAAAGTTTAAAATATATTATTAACACCTAATATGTATTATTATAATATTATAATATAAATATAAAATCAAATATTATTATAATATTTGTGATTGAGGTAATTTTAAAGAAAAATAAATATTATGGTTTACCATACTCATTTTCTACTTGTTAAATGAACTTGAAGATCATCTCCTTTATCAATAGGTTCCTAATTAAAGTTTTGTGAGTTATTTATTTAAACTTAAATTCATCTCATTCATGTTTTTTTGAAATTCACAAATTCCTCATTGTCTAAGTTTCAATATTTTTTTGTTCATCACATTAAATTTGTCAAATGACATAGTAAATTAGTAGAATTTAAAAGCTATGTGTTAATCTAACGTGGAATAGTTTACTTTTTTCTTTAAAATTTTTGAGTATGGTTGATTATACAATGTGAATCTCGTGGCATTTTTAAACTGAATTCAGTGCTTAGATGAAAGGGCATGAGGGCATTACATGTTTTAATTTCTACATAGAATGTTTCATAATCCACTAGTTAGTTTTTTATTAAAAAAAATTATGATGATTGCTTTATATATATATAATCTTATTAATTTTCAATCAAATAAACCTTTTGAAAACTTGATTAAAGAAAAAGAGAATATTTCAAAAGAGATTTTCAAGACCCAAGAAATGGTGATTAAGAATAAATGGAGCAGTTAAAATATTAAAATAAACCAATTATTTTTATTAAATTTAATATAATATTACATATTATTCTAACAAAAATAAAAATTAATATTATATAAACTATATATATATATATATATTTTTGTAACCATAGTAGGTCCTTGCTATTTTCTATTTATAAACAAAAGCTAGTAAGAAAATAGGTCTTTTGGTCGTCTTAGCAAGTTATAAGCCATCCAAAACATATACATATTATGTATACAACTTACTGTCTTCAAATAGTTAATATCGATATCAGTATTTGCAAGCATAAACATAATATAAAAATAAAATCTATCCGCTATCATTAGCAAAAAGTAGACTTAGGCTGATCATTTCTCAATCATCATCTGACTCGACAGGAGTCGGGTTCTTGCCACTGGAATGAGGTGTATCCACCTATAGCATGGATTGTAAGTCCTTCTTGATTCTTCCAAGGCAAAAATATTGATGGTGTTGCCAAAGGTTCATTTCCTGAATGGATATATTGAGTTCAGCCAAAGTTGCTGCAACATTGGGATCACCCCCAACCTCTTGTATCGACATTATTTCCTTGACTAGAAGGCATTTTATCAACCAATATGTTCTGATAAAATGATGGAACAATGAAATTCTACCTCGAGTGTGACCCAGGCCAGTGATAATTTGGGTGAGTTCATCCTCAATGATTTCTTCTTGTTCCTCCAACTTGGTTCTAGCATCGCTCTCCCATCCCTCAATTAGGGATTTCATGAAGAAAGGTGTCTCCTAAGAATAAGTTTGAAACAAATTTTCCATAACTTCCGTGCTCGGCTTCCTACCACACTTGGATGGAGTGTTTGAGCCTTTGGTCTTGCCTTTTTGTTGGTATCCTTTTTCCCCTTGTTCCCTTTGGCCATAGGTTTTATAAAATGATCTTTGAGAAATATTGTTAGCCAGAAGTGTTTTCCTAGAAGACCTGTTGCAGAAACAATTTTTAAACATCCCAATTGAGTAAAACACCATCATTTAGATAAGAGCATATTTCTACTAGCAAGAGTAGGATGATGCTACTTTACGAGACTCTCAAAAATAATAATGAATACAGAATCCCTTTCAAAAGCGAGAGTGTACCTAAACCCGCAAGACTGGATAAAACGAAAAGTATGAAACAAAGCCACATGCAGAACCAGATCCATGACCATACCACCCCTAATCCACTTACCCATTTAAAATTTAAAACCTAAAATATATCAAATATATTTCTTCTATAAAACCAACCATGTTAATATTTTTTTAGCTTGATAAAACTGCAATCAATTAAAGCCAATGAATAGAGGACATATATTTGGTCCATTAGATTTTTGAAAGGAACAATTTTAAGAACTTGAAGCACCATAATGAAAAATTTCATTGTAGCCAAGTTTCAATAATGTCGTTTTTAACATTTATAATTTTTATCATTTATATTTTTAATTCCATGTCTCTAATCTTCATATGCGGTGACAAATAACTCTTAGTGTAATATTAGTTTAAGAAATGTTTAAACATATGATTTTCATATCCAATAAAGTTAGTGGTGTGAATTTCATCCATTGATGTGGTGACAACCACGATAATATACTCACATCTTGAAGTTTACACGATGATATCAAAAAAATTAATTAAGAAAAACATTAACATGGCCAATTCTAATATGTTGTAAGCCTATCAGTGTAATTAGTTATTACATAAAATTTTGATTATATCTTAATAGTTATATTTAAATTAAAATATAATTCACATATAACATAATAAAATTTATACAAGGAGCTTCCCAAAACAAAAGGAAATAACCCGAGCGGAGCTCTGCACTAGGCCAACCTCCATGAACTAGGTTTTGTTGGTTCTGGCATTGGCTACCCTAGGCAGACCTCCTCCCCAAGACTAATAGACCGTGACTTCTCACCTAGATAGCTACAGGCTCACCGATGATCGACTCTAGTGGGGGAATGGCTACTCCCCCCCTCACAAGCTAGCCTCCCATAGGGGCGGCAGCAGGGGCTGATACCGTCAATCAACACAACTATGGCCCATCTCAAGAAACTGCAGGGCCGAAACCCATAGCGCAGGCGACACTCTAAATCAATAACATGCATACCAAACAACTCCAAGAAAATTGTGATAGAACTCCCAGCGCACCGCATCAATGGAAGAATCCAATTCATCAAATATCACACACTAATAGGAAAGTTCATTGGCTTTGGCCCATGGAAAAAACATTGTGAGGATGGATAGCCTCGAAATGGAAACCCAAAGGCCATATTGACCTAGAGCTATGCATTAAAGGCTTCTTCAATAGACTCTCCACCTGTTCTGAAGACAAAGATATAATAATGGATAGGGGTCCTTATTTCTTCAACATTGCAGGTCTATACCTCAGATCCTAGATTGAGCGTTACAACCCAGATAAATAGCATCTCACTTGGGCACCGTTCTGGATCTGGCTCTACTCTCTCTCCCAAGACTATTAGGATGAGCTGACCCTCAAAGACATTGGAAACACCTTAGGAGAGTTTGTTAAGATTTCATAGGAGACCAAGATAAACTGATATGCTGCCTATGCCCACATATGCGTCTACATGAACCTAGTCGAACCTCTACCAGGCAAGGTAAGTCTGATGCATGAAAATTTTGAATGGACGCAAGTTGTAGATTATGAGCACATTCCTTTTAGATGCATGAATTGTCACCAACATGGGCATCTCTTTGGAGACTGTCCCTTTAATAGGAAAGCTACAGCTAAAAAGGAATCAAGTGAACAGGAGGTAGAAGGATTCACCAAGGTAACAAGAAAAAATGACACAACACGAGAGCTACCCCTCAGTAGAATAAAAAAAGACCTACAATTAGAAACAGCTTCGCAGCCTTAAATCAGCTAAATGAAAAAAAAATCGAACTAGTCATCAAAGCTGGGAGCACCTCCACGGCACAGGTCAAGTCCTCTAAGGCTGAACAGGACAAGCTCCCCCTTGAGACCTTCTTGAGACCACCTACTGCAAACGCTGCAGGGGAAAAAAACATGATAAAGGGCAAAGAACAGATCATGGAATCGATCCTAGAAGCGATGGAGGAAGAAAGAGAAAGCATAGATCTGGAAGGCGTGGATCTCATATCAATATCAGAGAAAAAAAATATAAAAAATAGAGGAAATCCTCGCGAGAGCACAACTGCTCCCCTCCCTGGGTATCTAGGGGGGCACGCTCATCAACACAAAATACTTCACGAAAGAGTCCCGCAAAAGGGGTAGGAAAACAACCCTCCAAAGAACCATAGAAATTGGGAAATAAATGGTGGATTCTGGGCGACTCTTTCGTAGAGCATTATATTATTCTACTGCATTAAGTAAGGCATTCATCTATGAGCATTTCCATGCAAGGTGGTCGTAATAGACTAATTTCTCATGATTTTGGAATATTCAACTTAGCACTCATTGCATGAGTAATGCTCATAGATGTGAATAAGAGTCATTGAAACTAGTGAAATGAATCACATAGCGTAAAACTCGATAAGTATGACTTCCCAAAAGCCAACCCTCTCGCTCAATCACGCTTAGCTGTGGATTTTTTCCCACACTCGAGCCTACTTAGCTTGCAACCCCATTTGAAAAATATTAGCAAGTATTGTGCCTCATAAACCATTCAAGTATAGCTTAGTTCACTCTTTCTATTTAAGTATTCACACGATCTTGTGGTGCATTATATTAGATATCATTTTTTTGGATTCATTTGCATTAATTAAGTCATTCATCTATGATCGACTCCATGAGAGGTAGTCGTAACTCACTAATTTTTCATGATTTTTGAATAGTCCACTTCACACTCTTTGCATAGGGTGATGTTCACAAGGCTAAATAAGTGGGATTGAAACTCGTGAAATGAATCACATAGTGTCAATCATCAATTTTGGGTCTTACACCCAGTAACCACCACTAACTAGGGAGTTTTCCCCACAATCAATCCTACTTATCTTGTTACCCCATTTGCAAAACCTTAGCAACTATTGTGCCTATTGAACGATTGAAGTATTTAAGTATTAAGGGGTTTTTGGAGTGCGTTATATTGCATTTTCAATTGTGCTAAGTCATTCATATATGACTATTTCCATGAGAGGTAGTAGTAACTCACTAATTTCTCATGATTTTTGAATATTCCACTTAGAACTCGTTGCATTGGCTCACAATGTGAAGAACTAGGATTGAAACTAGTGAAATGAATCACATGGCGTTATTCCACTTAGCGCTGGTTGCATTGGCTCACAATGTGAAAAACTAGGATTGAAACTAGTGAAATGAATCACATAGCGTCAATCATCACCATGCTTGCATAGGGTAACTAGGACTTGCACCCGGTAAATAGCACTTAAGGGAGGTCACCCATACTGTGGCTAAGCGCGATTAAATTTGGAGTTTTCCCCACAATCAAGCCACTTAGCTCGCTACCCCATTTGGAAAAATTAGCAAGTATTGTACCTCATGAACCATAAGTAAAGCCCATTTCACTCTTTGTATTTAAGTATTTAGAGGTTCTTGGAGTGAATTATATTAGATATTCAACTGTTTTAATTAAGTCATTCATCTATCACCATTTACATGAGAGGTAGTCATGGAAACAGTGATAAATGACTCACTTAATTAAAGCAGTTAAATCCCAAAAAGTAATATCTAAAAATATTTTAATTTGAGAATTATAATTTTTATTGAAATTGATAAATACCATATAGAAATAAAATTATTAATATTTTATGATATTTAATTAATTTTATGATAAATTTCGATCCTAAATCAAATATTTCCATATAAATTTTTAATAAAAAAAAATGAGCATCATCCCCACTAGGATATTATTACAGAATATTTTATTAAGTAGTGGAAACAACGATATTCCATAAAGAATTTGAGGCCGACCATTTAAGGGAAGAATACTTTATAAATAAAGAAGCAATGAACTTGACTATTCAGATAGTCCTAATCACGGGGAGCCATTTCACTATCTTTGCTTACTTATTTCGCTAACAACCCAGTAATTGTTCTGTCGTGGGAAGCGTGATGGAGGGAGGCAGTAAGTCGTCTGCTTGCACTAAGAGACTGATGAGTGATTTGAAAAGGATGAAAGATGACTCCCCTGCAGGTGTTAGCGGAGCTCCGCGGGAGGACAATCTTATGGTCTGGGACGCTATTATTTCCACGTATATACTATAGGGTACCTAGCATTTTTTTCATTAAATACGGCAGCGTTTAGACTTTCAAAAGTTGGACTCATCTGAATACGCGTAGGTTTTTTAGATTTGATCAAGTAGGTGACTCACCTGTGCCCATAATTGTTCGCAGGCCTCCAGAAACTCCATGGGATGGAAGCGAGTAGTTCTCCAATTAAAACTTTTCAGTTTTCTTCAGAGATTTCGGTTGACTGAACTTGATCAGTTTTCTATGGCAAATTTGTTGGCTTATTGAAGCTAACGCTGGAGTTTAACCAGGATTACCCTATGACACCTCCAAAGGTGAGGTTTGTATCGAACATGTTTCACCCCAATGGTAAGTGCTGTCTATGCAGCGTTACATTTCTTACTTTGCAGTAAATACAAATTGATCATTCATCATGTCTATTAAATAATATTTGATCGTGCAAGAAGAAATCAATCTGCCCCTCATCCTTTTAAATTCCTACCAGGCATATCAGATCCAATGTTTAAAAAGGCCTCTGGTAATCATCAGCGAAGTGATCTTTGGTTCGTCCTGTGCAGTTTATAATCATGGTGGTATTTGCTTGGACATTTTGAATAACATGTGGAGCCCAGCCTATGGTGTGGCTACAATTCTCACTTCAATTCAGGTACATTTTGGTTGGCAGGTGATTTTCTTGATGTATATGGTTGTGGTTTAATGCGACTTTCTAAAAAGAAGAGAAATGCAAGTTACAAATATTTTTGGCTGCAATATTATTGCTAATCAATCTTTATCTTTGTATTATTATTATTATTGCAGTCACTACCGTGTGATCCAAATCCAAATTCTCCTGCGAATCCAGAGGCTGCTCGATTATACTGTGGAGATCGCGAAGAATATAATAAAAGGGTCGGGCAGGTTGTTTTAGTGAGCTTATCAAATATACGACAGAAAAATTAGGTTTTCACAGTTATCAAAATTTTTTGATTTGGATTGTTTCGTTAAATAAGATTTCGTAGATTCAGATATACTTCGTCATTCACGCTATAGAAGTTACTAAACAAAATTTTATATTTTCACTAGGGTATTGAATCATTTTTTTATAAAGTTTAAATAATAATCAAAATTTACAGCTGCCAGTTTAAATAATAATCACGTTCGTGAAAAACATTTGTTATTTTTGTAGAGTAGGATGTCTGGTCAGAGAGTTCATTTTCAGTTCTTACCAAAACTTATCGAAAAAGGGATGTCAAGTGAGGTTACGATGAACATTAAGTTAGAGGGTTTGAAGAAATTTCGCCCGATTAATGTATTACCAAATTTGGATTTTTCACATTGTAATTTTGGAATTTTCTTTTAGAGTTCAAGAATTTTAATTTTGTGATATTTGAAGTTATGCTTAAATTTGCCTTGAGTTGATTAATTTGGAATTTTAATTTTGATGTATATTACAATTTTTCTCAGGATTTGTATTCTAATTTTGTGGTATTTGAAATTGTATTTTTATTAATAAAATTTGACTTGATTTGATTAATTTGGAATTTTTATTTTTGAAATATATTAGATTTTCTTTGAGAATATATGGATTAATAAGATTTTTATTTAGTTATATTGAAATGTAAATAAAATGAAGAAAAAAATCAGAAAATTTATAAAAATATAGAGAATATGCTATATTTTTTAATTATTTAAATAATAATAATAATATAATCATTTATTTAATAAATTTCAACCTATGATTTGTGATTAAAATGGATTATATGCTGATAAATGTGATGAAAAAGCTCCATAAAATAAAGAAATAATGCTCGTTTATATTTAGGAACATACAAATAATCAAAATAAAAAAATAATGCTCGCTTATATGTAGGAACATACAAATAAGTTATAGGAATATTAAAAATAAAAGAAATAATATAATATTTTTTTATTAAATTTAGATGTATGCTTTATTTGTGATAAAATTGATAAAAGTAAAATGGATTATATGATGCACATAATAAAGAAATCTAGTTGTTTGGTGGTAATTATTACAAGATTATTTGTTTAAGTGAATGAATACAAAATTATTAAAAATTTTAAGCGAATATCTTGAAAAGAAAAAAAAAATACTATGGTTTTCAACTTCATATGGTTATCCTTTCATGAAAAGAAAGATGTGTGGGGAGAGAGTTCATTTAATCATCAAAAAATGGTTTTTTATTATTTTAATTTAATGAATTTTATTTTGATATATATATATATATATATATATATATATATATATATATAATTCATTAAATTAAAATAATAGGGTACATTTAATTAATAATGGTTTTCTATTATTTTAATTTAATAAATTTTATTTTGATATATATATATATATATATATATATATATATATATATATATATATATATATATATATATATATATATATATATATATATCAAAATAATTTTGTCACTATATGACATACAAAATGATAACCTTGATGTATAATGCAACAAAAAGATATAAAAGGGTGCCTACACATAAACAAAATTGGATCAATAACTTATGAGGAATTTCAATTGTATATTCCTAAGAACCCATTTAGATGTCAAAAGAATGACAAACGTAAGAAAGGAATTGCAGAAAATAATGGAGAAACATATTATAGAATGAAAAATAGATTAACAACACAAACCCTGTGTCTATTAAAAAAGGGTACATATGCCAGAAATTTCGATGGGTTCTCTGAGTAGAGAAGAGCCACGAAAAAAAGAACGAAGGGTATCATTAACTAAAACCCATAAATTAATTAAGAACATATGGGAAACATCGAATAACAAGATGCTGAGGGTAGTGAGAATATACATACCTGTAGAGAAATTTTGAAGCCATGAAGCATAAACTGTTGGTAGGCCTCCTCGAGAAAAAACTCTCCTTAGTTCCGAAAAAGTCGTAGGTGAAGACCGCGTTTCATTAAAAAAATATTCAACCTACATCCAAAACCAAAAAAACAAATATTAAGTGAGAAAGTAGAGATAAGGAAACCAGAATGAAATAATAAACTCAAAACTGAGATAAAAAATGTATGAAATCATACTTCAAATGATGGAACAGAATCCATACCCAAAGGAAATTTAATATAATTATAAAACATTCGAGTGGGAGTAAGTTTGAATTTTAGATTAACTGGGTAAATTCCTTACTTAGTATGCTTGGGGAATAGAGAAATTTGATTGGCCAGAGCTGAAAATGAGATTGGAAATGATATTCAACAATAAAACAAATGTTGCGTCCATAATAAGCAATTAGGTATCATTTTTAGAGGTTTGTGGTTAAGGAAACATAAATTCAGAAACACCATAACCATGAAGGGTTTTTGCAGTGCATTATATTAGATATCATTTTTGGGATTCAACTGCGTTAAGTGAGTCATTCATATATGACCATTTTCATGAGATGTAGTCGTAACTCACTAGTTTCTCATGATTTTTGAATAATCCACTTAGCACTCATTGCATTAGGTGATGCTCACACGGGTGAAGAAGTGGGATTGAAACTAGTGAAATTAATCACATAGCATCAATCATCACTTCTGGGGCTTGCACCCGATAACCAGGACTTCCCAGGAGGTCACCCATCCCAGAACTCCTTTGGCTCAAGCGTGCTTAACTGTGAATATTTCCCCACAATCAAGCCCACTTAGCTTGCTACCCCATTTGTAAAACCTTAGCAACTATTGTGCCTCATGAACCATTCAAGAAGAGATCTCTTTACTCTTTATATTTTAAGTATGACGGGTTTCCACAGTGCATTATACTAGATATGGGGATAAAAAATAACAATATGGGGACTACATGGGAACAACAATAACAATAAATGGATACACTTGTCTTATAGGTACCTAGTATAATATTGTGCATGCGGTTAGATGCTTTCAATTTCATAGAGGCCTTGCTATGTATGTAGTTGAGGGCCCAAGGCAGAGAAGGAGGGGTCTAGCTCACAATTTGGCCAACTAGGATGGTTTCTCTGCCACTTACTCTGTTGTAGCCTTGGGCGATATGAAATGTTAGCTTTCTGTTAGTAGTCAGCCCTAGTTCCTTAATTGGACCTAGGAGGTCAGGTCATGTCATAGTATCCCTCAAGTCATGTTTACCACAACATTCTTGTTAAGGATAATAAATCAGGGAGGGTGGTTACACTACTCAAATTTCCTACCCAAGAGTTACAAATTTTATACTCTTGCCTTCGATCCGTAGGTCCTTATTACGTATAAAAAATGTAGTACCCAAGATGCAGAAGATGCAAATTAATTGACACATACGTTTCTAAGGGTCTCAAATTTTTCTTGCAAACTCTATTTTTGGTGCAAAATAGCATGCTCGAAAGGTATCCATGAGACGTAAAAGGTTTTCCAAGTAATGGGAATGCTATGGTAGATTTATTTAATCGTAGGATAAAAAATTTACTTTTTAAGCCCTTTAAAATGTGTCAAAAGTTTAGAACCTAAAACATTAGAGAAAAATCAAGAATAATTGGAATAATCCATAATGAATTACTAAAAGAAGTCGCTAACCACAAGCAAGTTAGACATATTTTGAATATAGTCAATATTAGCAACAAAATATTGCCAAAGATAATCATTATTAATTGTGGTTCATTATGTTTAATCATATACAATCATAGTAAACCATTCCATCCTAGTCAACCATAATCAACATTATCACACCTAGTTACCCATAGTCAAACATAGTCAACCATAGTCATATGTGGTTACCTATAGTTCCTAATCCCCTATCCCCATATTTCCCAAAGTAAAATAAACCTCCTAATTACTTCAATGAAAATATTTACTCTAATTTATATTTACGCCCCCCCCCCCCCCTCC
The DNA here is from genome assembly GCA_034641835.2 of Pinus albicaulis. NCBI lineage: Eukaryota > Viridiplantae > Streptophyta > Pinopsida > Pinales > Pinaceae > Pinus > Pinus albicaulis. The sequence goes on from CM076583.1 coordinate 821,393,149, forward strand.
TCCCCAAAGAAAAAAAAAATTTCTAGCTTAAAATAAGGCACATGAAAAATCACCCTATAATATTAGTACAAAATAGTCACTACATATATTTTGGTGTAGATCGAGAATTTAAAACTAATGCAACAACTTAGTGGTCCATTTCTCAATCATATTTCCAACAAATTAGACTACAATGTCTCAAAACCCCATATGATAGATACCTAATATGCCACATTAGATATTTTATTTTGTATCATACTTCAAATATATTCTAAACCCAAACTCACAAGAGAGGTAATGTCCATGTTGATTATTTCAAAAAACACTCACAAAATGTGATACATTAAAATGAATAATCTAACCTAATTACCTCCTATAAAATAATATTAATTTCCCATAAAAATGCTACCTTCTAAATTTTATTTGACAAAACATGTTATTATTAATAATAATAATAATAATAATAATAATAATAATAATAATAATAATAATGACAATCAATTCTAGGTCACTATGAAGGGAGACAAAATTGATCGAGCATGAGATCTTTATCACAACATTATCCCTTCCACCTGGTTTTATATCCCACATGACAACATATTTTGGTCATTCTAATAAAGTTCGAGTAGGTTCTCCTTGGCTCCCCCACTATTGTGGAGTCTTTTCCATTCTCATAAATTTCAATGGTGTCTCTACTCTTGCTTAGTTATAAATTCCTTGTATATATAATATTTCTAGGATGTTGCATATTCTGAGGTTGTTATATTGGTAGCAGCTAGGTTTGATATTTGGCAACATAGAGATTACTCCAACGAGTTATATATTCACCATGGTTAAAAATACATGACATTGTATACCACCATATTAAAATCCCGTGAAATTGAATTTTTTTTATTTTATAAAGCACATGATGCCATCACTAACAATGATGATATACCTAACTAATATGCACCTTAAAGTCATATATATAAAACATAAGGAAGGACTAATTCTTAGTGTCTAAATTTTATTACTATTTAATTATATAACATCCATACAATTTTTTTAATCTAATAATATATATAGTTTTTTAATTTGTATTTAATTTATCTTTACTTTTAATATCTTTATGAAACTATACACACCTTACTTAACTACGTCTAGTATGAGGGAGATGTTGTCACTTAGCATTACATTTAAACATAATAAAATAATGCTTACATTAACAAATTTAAAAATATTGACAAAAATATTTCAATATCTTCCATAAACAAAATAATTCAATTTTCACATTAATTTTATATCAACATTATATAAGTATGTAAATTAATTAAAGGTATAAATATTTTAGCATTGAGGGGTTTTCAAAGTGTATTATATTATATATCATTTTTTGGTATTCAATTGCGTTAAGTAAGTCATTCATCTATAACCATTTCCCTTAGAGGTAGTGGTAACTCACTAATTTCTCATGAATTTTTAACGGTCCACTTAGTGGGATTGAAACTAGTGAAATGAATTGCATAGCATCAATCACCACTTTTGTGGCTTGCAATACTTCGTGGTACGTGACCCATCCGAGATCGCCTCTTGCTCAAGCATGCTTAACTCTGAAGTATTCCCCACAATCAAGCCCACTTAGCTTGCTACCCCATTTGCAAAACCTTCACAAGTATTTATCGTCATGAACCACTCAAGTACAGCTCCCTTGAGCCCTTGTATTTAAGTATTCTTGGGATTTCGTAGTGCATTATATTATTCTACTGCATTAAGCAAGGCATTCATCTATTAGCATTTCCATGAGAGGTGGTCGTAATAGACTAATTTCTCATGATTTTGGAATATTCAACGTAGCACTCATTGCATGAGTAATGGTCACAGATGTGAATAAGAGTCATTGAAACTAGTGAAATGAATCACATAGCATAAAACCCAATAAGTAGGACTTCCCAAAAGCCAACCCTCTCACTCAAGCACACTTAACTGTGGATTTTTTCCCACAATCGAACTTACTCAGCTTGTGACCCCATTTGAAATACCTTAGCAAGTATTGTGCCTCATAAACCATTCAAGTATAGCTCACTTCACTCTTTGTATTTAAGTATTCACAGGATCTCATGGTGCATTATATTAGATATCATTTTTTTGGTTTCATTTGCATTAAGTAAGTCATTCATCTATGACCGACTCCATGAGAGGTAGTCGTAACTCACTAATTTTTCATGATTTTTGAATAGTCCAATTCACACTCTTTGCATAGGGTGATGTTCACAAGGCTAAATAAGTGGGATTGAAACTCGTGAAATGAATCACATAGTGTCAATCATCAATTTTGTGTCCTATACCCGGTAACCACCACTAACTAGGGTGTTTTCCCCACAATCAATCTTACTTATTTTGTTACCCCATTTGCAAAACCTTAGCAAGTATTGTGCCTATTGAACCATTGAAGCCGAACCCTCTTCACTCTTAGTATTTAAGTATTAAAGGTTTTTAAGAGTGCGTTATATTACATTTTCAATTGTGCTAAGTCATTCATATATGAATATTTCCATGAGAGGTAGTAGTAACTCACTAATTTCTCATGATTTTTGAATATTCCACTTAGAACTCGTTGCATTGGCTCACAATGTGAAGAACTAGGATTGAAACTAGTGAAACGAATCACATGGCGTTATTCCACTTAGCGCTGGTTGCATTGGCTCACAATGTGAAAAATTAGGATTGAAACTAGTGAAATGAATCACATAGCGTCAATCATCACCACGCTTGCATAGGGTAACTAGGACTTGCACCTGATAACTAGGACTTAAGGGAGGTCACCCATATTGTGGCTAAGCGCATTTAAATTTGGAGTTTTCCCCACAATCAAACCCACTTAGCTTTCTGCCCCATTTAAAAAAAAATAGCAAGTATTGTACCTCATGAACCATAAGTAAATCTGACTTCACTCTTTGTATTTAAGTATTTAGAGGTTCTTGGAGTGAATTATATTAGATATTCAACTATTTTAAGTAAGTCATTCATCTATCACCATTTACATGAGAGGTATTCATGGAAAAAGTGATAAATGACTCACTTAATTAAAGGAGTTAAATCCCAAAAAATGATATCTAAAAATATTTTAATTTGAGAACTATAATTTTTATTGAAATATATAAATACCATATAGAAATAAAATTATTAATATTTTATGATATTTAATTAATTTTATGATAAATTTCGATCCTAAATCAAATATTTCAATATAAATTTTTAATAAAAAAAAATGAGCATCATCCCAACTAGGATATTATTACAGAATATTATATTAAGTAGTGGAAACAACGATATTACATAAAGAATTTGAGGCCGACCATTTAATGGAAGAATACTTTATAAATAAAGAAGCAATGAACTTAACTAAAGCAAATAAAAGATGTAGAACCCAAGATGTAGTCTAATTGACACATAGGTTTGTAAGGGTCTCAAATTTTTCTTGCAAACTCTATTTTTTGTGCAAAATAGCATGCTCGAAAGGTATCCATGAGAAGTAAAAGGTTTTCCAAGTAATGCGAATGCTATGGAATATTTATTTAATTGTAGGGTAAAAAATTTAATTTTTAAGCCCTTTAAAATGTGTCAAAAGTTTAGAACCTAAAATATTAGAGAAAAATCAAGAATAATTGGAATAATCCATAATAAATTACTAAAAGAAGTCGCTCGCCACAAGCAATTTAGACATATTTTGAATATTTTCAATATTAGCAACAATATCTCAACAAAATATTGCCAAAGATAATCATTATTAATTGTGGGTCACTATGTTTAATCATATACAATCATAGTAAACCATTCCATCCTAGTCAACCATAATCAACATTATCACACCTAGTTACCCATAGTCAACCATAGTCAACCATATTCATATGTGGTTACCTATAGTTCCTAATCCCTTGTCCCCATATTTCGCAAAGTAAAATAAACCTCCTAATTACATAAATGAAAATATTTACTTTAATTTATATTATCCCCCCCCCTCCTCCCAAAAAAAAAAAGGATTTTTCTAGCTTAAAATAAGGCACATGAAAAATCACCCTATAATATTAGTATAGAATAGTCGCTACATATATTTTGGTGTAGATCAAGAATTTAAAACTAATGCAACAACTTAGTGGTCCATTTCTCGATCATATCTCCAACAAATTAGACTACAATGTCTCAAAACCCCATATGATAGATACCTAATATGCCACATTAGATATTTTATTTTGTATCATACTTAAAATATATTCTAAACCCAAACTCACAAGAGTGGTAATGTCCATGTTGATTATTTCAAAAAACACTCACAAAAGGTGATACATTAAAATGAATAATCTAAACTAATTACCTCCTATAAAATTATATTAATTTCCCATAAAAATGCTACCTTCTATATTTTATTTGACAGAACATGTTAATAATAATAATAATAATAATAATAATAATGACAATCAATTCTAGGTCACTATGAGGGGAGACAAAATTGATGGAGCATGAGATCTTTATCGCAACATTATCCCTTCCACTTGGTTTTATATCCCACACGACAACATATTTTGGTCATTCTAATAACGTTCAAGGAGTAGGCTCCCTTAGGCTTGTCCACTATTGTGGAGTCTTTTCCATTCTCATAAATTTCAATGGTGTCTCTACTCTTGCTTAGTCATAAATTCCTTGTATATATAATATTTCTAGGATTTTGCATATTCTGGGGTTGTTATATTGGTAGCCGCTAGGTTTGATATTTTGCATCATAGAGATTACTCCAATGACTTATATATTCACCATGGTTAAAAATACATGACATTGTCTAGCACCATATTAAAATCCCATAAAATTGATTTTTTTTTAATTTTATAAAGCACATGATGCCATCACTAACAATGATGATATACCTAACTAATATTCACCTTAAAGTCATATATATAAAACATAAGGAAGGACTAATTCTTAGTGTCTAAATTCTATTACTATTTAATTATATATCATCCATACAATTTTTTTAATCTAATCATATATATAGTTTTTTAATTTGTATTTAATTTATGTTTATTTTTAATATCTTTATGAAACTATACATACCTTACTTAACTATGTCTAGTATAAGGGAGATGTTGTCACTTAGCATTACATTTAAAAATAATAAAATAATAGTTACATTAACAAATTTAAAAATACTAACAAAAATATTTCAATATCTTCCATAAACAAAATAATTCAATTTTCACATTAATTTTATATCAACATTATATAAGTATGTAAAGTAATTAAAGGCAAAAATATTTTAGCATTGAGGGGTTTTCAAAGTGTATTACATTAGATATAATTTTTTGGTATTCAATTGCGTTAAGTAAGTATTTCATCTATAACCATTTCCCTGAGAGGTAGTGGTAACTCACTAATTTCTCGTGAATTTTTAACAGTCCACTTAGCACATGGGATTGAAACTAGTGAAATGAATTGCATAGCATCAATCATCACTTTTGTGGCTTGCACTTAGTAACTAGGACTTCATGGGAGGTGACCCATCTGAGATCGCCTCTTGCTCAAGCACACTTGACTATGAAGTATTCCCCACAATCAAGCCCACTTAGCTTGCTACGCCATTTGCAAAACCTTCGCAAGTATTTTTCCTCGTGAACCACTCAAGTAGAGCTCCCTTGAGCCCTCGTATTTAAGTATTCTTGGGCTTTTGTAGTGCATTATATTATTCTACTGCATTAAGTAAGGCATTCATCTATGAGAATTTCCATTTGAGGTGGTCGTAATAGACTAATTTCTCATGATTTTGGAATATTCAATTTAGCACTCATTGCATGAGTAATGCTCATAGATGTGAATAAGAGTCATTGAAACAAGTGAAATGAATCGCATAGAATAAAAACCAATAAGTAGGACTTCCCAAAAGCCAACCCTCTCGCTCAAGCATGCTTAACTGTGGATTTTTTCCCACAATCGAGCCTACTTAGCTTGCGACCCCATTTGAAAAACCTTAGTAAGTATTGTGCCTCATAAACCATTCAAGTATAGCTCACTTCACTCTGTGTATTTAAGTATTCACAGGATCTCACGGTGCATTATATTAGATATCATTTTTTTGGTTTCATTTGCATTAAGTAAGTCATTCATCTATGACCGACTCCATGAGAGGTAGTCGTAACTCACTAATTTTTCATGATCTTTAAATAGTCCACTTCACACTCTTTGCATAGGGTGATGTTCACAAGGCTAAATAAGTGGGATTGAAACCCGTGAAATGAATCACATAGTGTCAATCATCAATTTTGGGTCCTACACCCTGTAACAACCACTAACTAGGGAGTCTTCCCCACAATCAATCCTACTTATCTTGTTACCCCATTTACAAAACCTTAGCAAGTATTGTGCCTATTGAACCATTGAAGCAGAACTCGCTTCACTCTTAATTTTTAAGTATTAAGGCGTTTTCAGAGTGCGTTATATTAGATTTTCAATTGTGCTAAGTCATTCATATATGACTATTTCCATGAGAGGTAGTAGTAACTCACTAATTTCTCATGATTTTTGAATATTACACTTAGAACTCCTTGCATTGGCTCACAATGTGAAGAACTAGGATTGAAACTAGTGAAATGAATCACATGGCGTTATTCCACTTAGCGCTGGTTGCATTAGCTCACAATGTGAAAAATTAGAATTGAAACTAGTGAAATGAATCACATAGCGTCAGTCATCACCATGCTTGCATAGGGTAACTAGGACTTGCACCCGATAACTAGGACTTAAGGGAGGTCACCCATACTATGGCTAAGCGCGATGAAATTTGGAGTTTTCCCCACAATCAATCCCACTTAGCTTTCTGCCCCATTTCGAAAAAAATAACAAGTACTGTACCTCATGAACCATAAGTAAATATCACTTCACCCTTTGTATTTAAGTATTTAGAGGTTCTTGGAGTGAATTATATTAGATATTCAACTGTTTTAAGTAATTCATTCAGCTATCACTATTTACATGAGAGGTAGTCATGGAAAGAGTGATAAATGACTCACTTAATTAAAGCAGTTAAATCCCAAAAAATGATATCTAAAAATATTTTAATTTGAGAACTATAATTTTTATTGAAATTGATAAATACCATATAGAAATAAAATTATTAATATTTTATGATATTTAATTAATTTTATGATAAATTTCGATCCTAAATAAAATATTTCAATATAAATTTTTAATAAAAAAAAATGGGCATCATCCCAACTAGGATATTATTACAGAATATTTTATTAAGTAGTGGAAACAATGATATTACATAAAGAATTTGAGGCCGACCATTTAAGGGAAGAATACTTTATAAATAAAGAAGTAATGAACTTAACTAAAGCAAATAAAAGATGTAGAACCCAAGATGTATTCTAATTGACCAATAGGTTTCTAAGGGTCCCAAATTTTTCTTGCAAACTCTTTTTTTGGTGCAAAATAGCATGCTCGAAAGGTATCCATGAGAAGTAAAAGGTTCTCCAAGTAATACGAATGCTATGGAAGATTTATTTAATCGTAGGGTAAAAAAATTATTTTTTAAGCCCTTTAAAATGTGTCAAAAGTTTAGAACCTAAAATATTATAGAAAAATCAAGAATAATTGGAATAATCCATAATAAATTACTAAAAGAAGTCGCTGGCCACAAGCAAGTTAAACATATTTTGAATATTGTCAATATTAGCAACAATATGTCAACAAAATATTTCCAAAGATAATCATTATTAATTGTGGGTCACTATGTTTAATCATATACAATCATAGTAAACCATTCCATCCTAGTCAACCATAATCAACATTATCACACCTAGTTACCCATAGTCAACCATAGTCAACCATAGTCATATGTGGTTACCTATAGTTCCTAATCCCCTGTCCCCATATTTCCCAAAGTAAAATAAAACTCCTAATTACTTAAATGAAAATATTTACTCTAATTTATATCATCCCCCCCCCCCCCTCCTCCCCAAAAAACAAAAGGATTTTTCTAGCTTAAAATAAGGCAGATGAAAAATCACCCTATAATATTAGTACAGAATAGTCGCTACATATATTTTGGTGTAGATCAAGAATTTAAAACTAATGCAACAACTTAGTGGTCCATTTCTCGATCATATTTCCAACAAATTAGACTACAATGTCTCAAAACCCCATATGATAGATACATAATATGCCACATTAGATATTTTGTTTTGTATCATACTTCAAATATATTCTAAACCCAAACCCACAAGAGTGGTAATGTCCATGTTGATTATTTCAACAAACACTCACAAAAGGTGATACATTAAAATGAATAATCTAACCTAATTACCTCCTATAAAATAATATTAATTTCCTATAAAAATGCTACCTTCTATATTTTATTTGATAGAACATGTTAATAATAATAATAATAATAATAATAATAATAATGACAATCAATTCTAGGTCACTATTAAGGGAGACAAAATTGATGGAGCATGAGATCTTTATCACAACATTATCCCTTCCACCTGGTTTTATATCCCACATGACAAAATATTTTGGTCATTCTAATAAAGTTCAAGTAGTAGGCTCCCTTAGGCTTCCCCACTATTGTGGAGTCTTTTCCATTCTCATAAATTTCAATGGTGTCTCTACTCTTGCTTGGTCGTAAATTCCTTGTATATATAATATTTCTAGGATGTTGCATATTCTGAGGTTGTTATATTGGTAGCTGCTAGGTTTGATATTTGGCATCATATAGATTACTCCAACGACTTATATATTCACCATGGTTAAAAATACATGACACTGTATAGCACCATATTAAAATCCCATGAAATTGAAATTTTTTTAATTTTATAAAGCACATGATGCCATCACTAACAATGATGATATACCTAACTAATATTCACCTTAAAGTCATATATATAAAACATAAGTAAGGACTAATTCTTAGTGTCTAAATTCTATTACTATTTAATTATATATCATCCATACAATTTTTTTAATCTAATCATATATATAGTTTTTTAATTTGTATTTAATTTATGTTTATTTTTAATATCTTTATGAAACTATACATACCTTACTTAACTATGTCTAGTATAAGGGAGATGTTGTCACTTAGCATTACATTTAAACATAATAAAATAGTACTTACATTAACAAATTTAAAAATAGTAAAAAAACATATTTCAATATCTTCCGTAAACAAAATAATTCAATTTTCACATTAATTTTGTATCAACATTATATAAGTATGTAAAGTAATTAAAGGTAAAAATATTTTAGCATTGAGGGGTTTTCAAAGTGTATTAAATTAGATATAATTTTTTTGTATTCAATTGCGTTAAGTAAGTCATTCATCTATAACCATTTCCCCGAGAGGTAGTGGTAACTCACTAATTTCTCGTGAATTTTTAACGGTCCATTTAGGAATTGGGATTGAAACTAGTGAAATGAATTGCATAGCATCAATCATCACTTTTGTGGCTTGCACTCGGTAACTAGGACTTCATGGGAGGTGACCCATCTGAGATCGCCTCTCGCTCAAGCACACTTAACTGTGAAGTATTCCCCACAATCAAGCCCACTTAGCTTGCTACACCATTTGCAAAACCTTCGCAAGTATTTTTCCTCGTGAACCACTCAAGTAGAGCTCCATTGAGCCCTTGTATTTAAGTATTCTTGGGCTTTCCTAGTGCATTATATTATTCTACTGCATTAAGTAAGGCATTCATATATGAGAATTTCCATGTGAGGTGGTCGTAATAAACTAATTTCTCATGATTTTGGAATATTCAACTTAGCACTCATTGCATGAGTAATGCTCATAGATGTGAATAAGAGTCATTGAAACTAGTGAAATGAATCACATAGCATAAAACCCAATAAATAGGACTTCCCAAAAGCCAACCCTCTCGCTCAAGCACGCTTAACTGTGGATTTTTTCCCACAATCAAGCCTACTTAGCTTGCGACCCCATTTGAAAAACCTTAGCAAGTATTGTGCCTCATAAACCATTCGAGCATAGCTCACTTCACTCTTTGTATTTAAGTATTCACAGGATCTCACGGTGCATTATATTAGATATCATTTTTTTGGATTCATTTGCATTAAGTAAGTCATTCATCTATGACCGACTCCATGAGAGGTAGTCGTAACTCACTATTTTTTCATGATTTTTGAATAGTCCACTTCACACTCTTTGCATAGGGTGATGTTCACAAGGCTAAATAAGTGGGATTGAAACTCGTGAAATGAATCACATAGTTTCAATCATCAATTTTGGGTCTTACACCCGGTAACCACCACTATCTAGGGATTTTTCCCCACAATCAATCCTACTTATCTTTTTACGCCATTTGCAAAACCTTAGCAAGTATTGCGCCTATTGAACCATTGAAGCAGAACTCACTTCACTCTTATTATTTAAGTATTAAGGGGTTTTCAGAGTGCGTTATATTACATTTTCAATTGTGCTAAGTCATTCATATATGACTATTTCCATGGGAGGTAGTAGTAACTCACTAATTTCTCATGATTTTTGAATATTCCACTTAGAACTCGTTGCATTGGCTCACAATGTGAAGAACTAGGATTGAAACTAGTGAAATGAATCACATAGCGTCAATCATCACCACGCTTGCATAGGGTAACTAGGACTTGCACCCGATAACTAGGACTTAAGGGAGGTCACCCATACTATGGCTAAGCGCGATTAAATTTCGAGTTTTTGCTACAATCAAGCCCACTTAGCTTTATACCCTATTTCGAAAAAAATAGCAAGTATTGTACCTCATGAACCATAAGTAAATCTCACTTCACTCTTTGTATTTAAGTATTTAGAGGTTCTTGGAGTGAATAATATTAGATATTCAACTGTTTTAAGTAAGTCATTCATATCTCACCATTCACATGAGAGTTAGTCATGGAAAGAGTGATAAGTGACTCACTTAATTAAAGCACTTAAATCCCAAAAAATGATATCTACAAATATTTTAATTTGAGAACTATAATTTTTATTGAAATTGATAAATACCATATAAAAATAAAATTATTAATATTTTATGATATTTAATTAATTTTATGATAAATTTCGATTCTAAATCAAATATTTCAATATAAATTTTTAATAAAAAAAAATTAGCATCATCCCAACTAGGATAGTATTACAGAATATTTTATTAAGTAGTGGAAACAACGATATTACATAAAGTATTTGAGGCCGACCATTTAAGGGAAGAATACTTTATAAATAAAGAGGCAATGAACTTAACTAAAGCAAATAAAATATTATAAGATTTATATTGAAACTCTTTGTTTTCTGATATGGTAGAGTACTACCGAGAGCATAACATTACTTTCTCCTATGTATTGAAATGGTTCAGTGGTAGTAATTTATAATTGCATGAGGTATGTCCTTGGTTCTTCAGTTTGATTGTTTGGGTTTTCCAGTTGCTACTTACGCTATGTATTAATCGATTTTCTGATTTCACACAGCATAAATTATGATATATATATATATATATATATATATATATATATATATATATATATATATATATATATATATATATATGATTCTTACTCAAATGGCTGGGCGTATCTGGTTATACTTTTGTCGTTATTCACTGCATTGTTTATACCACTCTTATTAATTAGTTAAGCTCTCCTCTACTTCTTCATAGAGATATATAGAAAATAGATTTTCTCTGCCTTCTAAGTTGTTACTCTGATATATATATTTATTTATGTATTTATATTCAAATCCTTGGATTTATCTTACTTGCACTCTTCATAGTAAATTCATTGGTACTTTTGGTATTTCCTTTTACCTTTATGCTTCTTACGAAAGGTGCGTAACATGTGCTAGCATTTTTCACCTTAAGGAAACACACATTCTCTTATTGCAGAATTGATCTCGTGCTGAGGTTTGGCACATTCCTTTTTCATTATGAGTGAACTCCATATTTTTTACTTACTTCTCTGCATAAATTTTGATTTTATAATTCCTTATCTTCGGTGTTGTTTTCAATTCATTTTCTGAGTTTTCATATTGGTTAATATCATCTAGGTTACCTCCTTTGCTCAGATCTGGAATAGTATCCTCTCCTCTTTAGGTTAGTCCAATTTATGAAATTGTTATCTAGTCCATATTTATTAATTTCAGTTGTACATATTGAAAAACTATATTACTTACAACATTCTCAATCTGCATGCACAAGTGGAGAAACCAAAGATGGAATAATATACTTAGGTAAGTCATTTTCATTTATTGACATTGTTATTACTTTTTATTAGTGAATTGGATAGTTTTCTAATTCTTGTATATTCTTTTGCACGTATGCTCTTCTAATTTTTCATTTATTTCCATGACACAACTCCTTCCTTTCCCACACATGCTTACAATTTATACTTTCTCTCTTAGGTTGGTAGCTTGCTCTTCTATCACGGTTTTGCTTTTGGCACCTAGCTTAGTCCAATGTTACTAGACTTTATGTGTAAAATTTATGCTTGGTATTTGACAATAAATTCCATGAATGTAAAATTTCTCAATTTTCAATTAGTCACACTGTAATATTCGTGGCATAAGCCATTATAAAAAATATCGTAAAATGAGGGGTGTTAAATAATTAAATATTATTAGTTCTTATATTGACATTACATGAATAAAATTCTTGTAATTCTTAATTATAAGAATCTTGGAAGATTTATTTCTTAATTATTTTATTTAGAAGAATTTATGCTTTTCTATAAAAATAAATTATATTTCCACGTTGGTATCTTTTATAAGTTTTAGAAAAAATGAGTAATAATTTTGGAAAAACTATGGATAAGTGATATTTTTCTTATAAGGAAAAAACAAATCTACCTTGAAAATAAAATCATGAAATATTGATGGAGTGCTTTTGTGATTTAGGAAAAACCATATTTATCGGTGTTATATGAAATGATTTTAATATTTAGAAAATCTATTCCATTTTTTTAATTCTATTTATTGTGAGCCTATGAGAAAAATAGAAGAATGAATGAGAGAATACATGGAGAATGGATCCAAGGAAGAGGAAGAAAGGATTCCAAGCATGCATCAAAAGATAAGTAACTATGTTCTTTGGAAATTATTTTATTTGCATATGCGGAATGATGATATAATAATTGAATTTATTTCAAAGGAAAAGTTCATATGATAAAGAATCAAGATTATTTCTTGATAAAACCTCTATATAATTTCGTAGATAGAAGAATAAGTGTTTTTCTCATTTAATTATTAGAATATTTCATGTGTTTTGAATTCATGAAATCTTTTCATGGCTAAATAATACTACGAACTACATGAGTTATTGGAAAATATGGTCCCAATATCCCTTTGTATCTCCAAAAATAGGATAGAAATGTAAAAAGTGGAAGCAGGTTTTGTAAAAAAAGATGTTATAACCAAAATGCTCTTTCATATTTTAAAAATGTGTTTCCCATGTCTCAAAAACTATGTCCAAAATTGATAGAAAAAAAAAGGAATTATTTAATATTTAAATCTGGAAAAAATAGCTACAAATATTCTTTCAAATATTCTAAACTGTAAAACATGTCTAAAACCTTAGAGCAGTTATTTTTAATGAACTCATTACAAAAAAAATCCTCTTTGGGGTTTCCAAAAAATCTTTCCATTTGTTTGGAAACCATGTCCAAAGTTTGTGAAAAAAACAAGAAAATCTTTAAATCTTTAAAACAGTGACACCTATGAAAAAAATGAGAGAAGTTATTTTTAACATGATTGTTAAAAACAAAGGCCTATTTTGATTTTCTGAAATTTGTTTCCATATCGTTGCAAGAAGCGTCCAAAGTGGATCCTTAAAATAGGAAATACATAGTAAAACATAGTGCTCCTATTTGATATTTCAATTGGATAAAAATAATTATTTATGTACATATAGACATAATAATTATGTTGATAATTGTTTAAAACTAATTGTTTTTTGTCATTTAAGAGATTACTAAGTATGTTCTCATGATACATACACATTAAAAGTTTAAAGAGAAATATTGGAATCCTGAAAAGAGTATGTGATTAGGTGCACATGGATATTTATCTAGTATATTTGATATGCTAGAATTTATTATGAGATTTTACATGCATGAGGAACTTGAGTTATAAAAAAAGAGATAAATAAACTTTGTGAGAAGCGGTTCACATAAAACCTTTGCATAAAATGAAATTGGTTGTGTTGTTTGAGAAGGATTTGTTATTAATTTTATTTCTTGAGTAAATACCACAAATCTCTGATATAAGAAATGATAAGAAAATATTTTGTATTTCATGCATAATAGTTAATGAGTTGACTATATTTTGGAAAAAGAATAATTAGCATGTTAATTTCCTTGGAAAATAAACATATATATTTGTATGCAAGGAATCATTTATTGTGTTAGAACTCTTAAAAAAGAATAGAAGAGAAAATATATCCTTGTATGCATTATTGGATTAGATTATTTTAGAGGAAAACTAGTAATCACATGCTTTATTACGTAAGATTATTGAAAGAAACATATACACTTGCATGCATGGAAAATTTGTAGTTTTGGGTATTAGATTTCTAGAGAAAAGGAAGATACACTCACATAATATTGATTGTGTTAGCTTTCTTTTGCGAAAAATAATATGTATTTTGCAAACGTAAAGGGATTAGATATGGTATTAGTTTTATTTTTAGGGAATATTATTCATAGTTATTGGGTTAGATCGTTCGGATGAGAGGGAAATGTCACTTTGCATGCATGAAAGAATAAATGGTATGAATTTGATCCCTTGGAAAATAAATGTGTTTATTTTTCTGTGAAATATTTATTTTGTTTCCTTTAGAAAGAAATATATGTTTTACATGCAAGAAGAACAAGCTATGTTATTTTTTGTTGGAAAGGACGAATAGTTGCATGCACAAAATTATAAATAGTATGTTAACTTTGTTTGAAATAGAGTTGGAATTTTTATACATAATATCAATTGCGAATAGCTCTTTTGTGGAAAAAGATATTTTTGGAAAAGAACATGCATTCACATCCATAATTATATAATCTATTGCATTATTCCATTTGGAAAAGAAAACATAATAGTAGGCACAATGAAATTTCTTGTTGGGATAGTTATCTTGAAATCTTGTTATGCATTTTCATGCACAATATTATTATAGAGTATGTTAGCTTTCCTTTGGAGATAATATTAAAGTGCATTCAAATTTTGTTAGCATTTTAGGAAAATATAATGCTTGATATTTATTTATTTGTTACTAATGCATGTGAAATGATGTTAAAGAAGACATTCCATGTCAATTTATTCATGTGTTATACATGGATAAAAATAGTTGTGAAAGTGTCACAAATAATTATTGATTATTGTTTCATTAATATTTTTTCTAATCATGATATCTAGTGTGCTCATGAAAGCAATGGCAGGAAAGAAAGGTGACTTGAGAAAAGTATTGTTCAAGTTTAACATTGTGGAAGATATAGAGTTGTTAGTCCATGTACGTTAAGGATTTCCAACTATAAGATGACCCACTGAAGGAAATGGTCTGACCAGAAAGACAAAAATTGAGGATCTGTGGGTAAATGGTATCATGATGATTGTAATAGCTTATATCTAGTTATGTTGCATTTAATATTATTATTCTATGTAATTTTTATGACAATGGTCAAGAGATGGAATCCCTTATAAACCAGTGAGTGATGGGTGAAAATCCTCATGGGCGTTTAATAATAAAATTAAATGTTCGTTATTTTTCACCCGACGGGGTTTCGAAGGTATATCAGTGTCTAATGATGTGATTTTTCATTGTCTCATTTTCATGATGTTAATTTCTTTCATGATGTGATGTTTATATTATTAATTATGTGATTTACTAATTGAGTTAAAATTATGATGAAATCGATGCATATTATAGAAGGAAATTTAAGTTAATATGCTACAACAAGGAGAGTTAATGGATGTGTAACTCACTATGTTCTTGAATAAATATTTCTCTAGGTGATGATGGTTATTCTAGTGTTTAATGAGAGAATATTGAAATTGATTTAGAAAGTTACACATTGGTAAATATTAAAATAAATTCCTAACTCCATGCATTTTCCTGCGTGGTTACTAGGGTATGTTACACATAGATATATATGAGAGTGAGATTCTCAAGGATATTTGAGAATTTTTGTACATAGAGAGTTTATTTTTTTGGATATTGAGAATTCTAATATATCATATTCATGAAACTTCTTCCAATTTTCAGAGGTGTAATTCCTCTCTGATTTTTACATTATTCAATATACTATATGAAATTTCTATAATTCTATTGTTTTTATAATGGTGACCCACTTGGTGATTTACTACTAGTTGTTGAATGTATTAATCTTTTACACCTAGATATATTTGTATTTTATTGTACTTTTTGGCTGAAATGGTTTACTATAGTTCATATATACATATATACATAGTAATTTTTATCATAATATAACCCCCTTGGGTTTTTAATTTCACAAACTCTGATTTTATCTGCTTTCAGTAACTTAGTTTTGTGTAAGAAAAACGAGATCTTCGTTATATTTAATTACAGTGTGGACACTTTGCAATACACATGACTAATTACTGAATATTTTATTAACTATTTACATACCATTAGTACATAACACAACTTAAAACTTTAGCCTAATAAGGTATATAATAGAAATAGATGAAAACTATTATCATACTATAATTTCATACTTTCGATGTAGAAATTTTCCTATTACTTTAGACCAGAATTCTTATCTAGACATTTCTAAGAACATCAAAAGTTTAATCTAAAACCTCAACACATAAAATACCAATTTGTATAGAAGAATTATCCTCCCAACCACGAGCTTCTCCTCGGATCTCTCCCCCGAGAAGAGATCAATATTCCCCAATGTTGGCAACCTCTTCTCACACTAGTGAGGGCATTTTTAAGCAAAATTTCCCTCCAAAATTTTCAATAACGACGTCATATTATTATGGGCTTCTCTTTCCCATAGCCTAGGATTTTATTTTGTTTTTTCCACAAAATATTAATTTAAAACATATTTTTCCTCATCACAATTTTTCTTACCTCTTCCGGTAACTTTCCTCTTTACTAGGGATTTTTATCGGATATTTTTCTCCCACCCAATTTAATTATTTAATTATTTTTCTCTAAGTATTTTCTGGAGAATTTTCAGAAATTTTGAAATTCTATTCCATTGTCATGGATAAGAATTTCCTCATCTCAATTAATTTTTATTTACAATATATCCATTTCTTTCATAAATAGTTATTAACTTAAAATAATTCTATCAACATCATAATTGTTCCATAGCTCCACCTACACCTTGGTCTTATTTTCATAATATAAAATCTATAAATTACGGGTATTACATAGTCCCCCCCCTAAAACAAAAACACCATCCTTAGTGTTATCAGATAACTCTATTTATTCTTTAAACAACGTTGGAAACAATTTCTTCATACTTTGTTCTTGCTCCCATGTAGCTTCTTCAGGTGTAAAGTGCTTCCACTATAATTTAACCCGAGCTATTGTTCTATTCTAGAGCACAGTTTCTTCCTGTTGCAATATAAGAAGTGGTTGTGGAAGAAAGTCCCCTTCTATTTCCATCTGTATCAAAGTCTAGTCAAACACGTGAGAAGGATCATGAATATATTTTTTCAATAATGATACATGAAAAACATTATGAACGTTAATATGACTAAGTAGAGGAAATTTATAAGCTATTGGGCCCACTCGTTCCAAAACATAAAAGGACCCACAGTATGGGGGTTTTAACTTAGCACAATTTCCGATGTGCAAAGTCCTCTTGCGATGTTTCATCCTTAAGTACGCATGATCCCCAATATTAAATTCCTTATGTATTATTTTCTTATGTGCATAATGCTTCTAGCAGTCTTGAGGTTCTTTGGTATTTTGTTGAATTTGTCTTACTTTTTGTTCCATCTCATGTAGTGCTTCAGGTCCAAGTACTAGTTGATATTCTAATTAAATCCTCTAACCCTCTAACCTATGGTCTTATTGCAATAATATTTCAAACCATATATTAATATAAATTTCCCTATATTAATCTAAATAGGACATACACACCTTACTACCCTTAAGGCATATTTGTTTGGATTTTTTAAGGTAAGTACGAAGCTTCATATATTTCCACACCAATTTTAATTTCAAATTTATTATATTTCCCCACATGATGACATGTCCATCATGCTAGTATCCATGTGGCAAGGGTCACATGTCCTCACACGGCCCACACACTCATATCTAGGTCCCAAATGGATGATGGAGTTTAACCTAAGATGGATCTATGTTTCTAATGCATTGTGAAAAACCTAAGGGGTTTACCCTACTTGTCTCTGCCTCATTTTGACATTTTCATTGTGAATTTGGCGGTCGTCTATCTCTCTGGAGCTAGGGCTCCATAGCGCAACCTGCAAGTGTTTAATCTAGAGGCCCTGTGCATCATTCCTCCATTGATTTCATGAGGCATGTGGTTTAAAATTAAACCAAAGTAGAGATTTTTTGCCATGCCATTACAGGTGATATTATTTACGCATTTTATTTACTTGAATGTTGTGACCCTTATATGGTAATTTTAATAATGAAATTTGGTCATTTATTCAGGGATACTACATATTCATTTTGACTGGTTGCTCATCATCCGTTCAGGTACATACTTGATATAACTACCTCTTCTTTGCTCATGATTTTCATTTGTGTTAAAATCTCTCATATGGGTTTCTTGTGTTTCTCAAATGGGTGTACTTTGTCTTCCATACGAAGATGTTGAGCAAATGCATCCTCCTTCCAGCGTTCCAATGAAAATCCAATAAGTAGCCCTCTGACACTTATTCTTCGCAGAAGAGGTAACTGCCCTTCGAGTTTCCTCTTGGATTCATTGATTCCTCTGTTGTTCACTTCGAAATTTTTTGGGTTTTCGTAATATCAAAAATGTCATTTTTAATTTTGGATTTTGGGTGAATACCCTTCCCAACATATTTTGTGTTTTCATTTCAAATTTCATTTTATGACTACTACGTTCTATTATGAAGTCCTTTGTCTAGTGTTCACCTTTGTTTTGATTTAACGAGTTGTTTACTCCTCTGCCATTCTAGATTTCATATGGAATATCTAGCATTGGGGTTGTAACACCCATAGTTTTATGTTTCCTTCAACTTAGACATTTGAACTTTAAATCCAAAAGGGAGTGGACCCCAATGGATAAGTATTGTTTGGATGTACTTAAGTATTTCATTATGAAAAATAAATAAAATAATTCTGTGCATATTGACCAAATGAGAATTATGAGATCACTTTCCAAATCCATGAGGTATGGAAAGAGGCTAAGATTTTCGCAAAAATCTTTCATAAATCCTTGAAAGAATTTATTTCCAAATTAGATTTTTGAGGAAAAATCTAGTTTTCCCCAATGAGGTGGATAGTAGTTGGGAAAAGGTAAAAAGCTGGGAAAAGTAGAAAGCAGCTTTAAAAGTGCCTAAATAAGGGAAGCCTAGGCAAACAGGAAGAAAAGAATCCTGTAATTCTGGACGCAGAATTAGAAACAGGCTTTGGGGAGCAAAAGCTTAAATGAGCTATTCTAGAACAAATTGGGGGTTGGTTTGTTCTGGAAGATGATCTCAGCTCAGGGGTGAGTTATGTGGATAGAGGAACTCTAAGGTTGGGAGGACTGGTCAATTACAGAAGTGGTATGCTTAGAATATTTATATATGGTTGAATTTTTGAATTATATTGTTGGATGAATTATGACTGTGAATATTAGTTTATTTTAAATCTAAATTTGATCTTCCATACATTTAACAGAATTATTGAGAAGAAATTAATCCTCTCAATTCTGTAGAGTTGTAGGAATAAAAATTATAGGGAAAATCATCCAGAAGCTCTAAACCTGTGCTGGTTTAAATCTGGAGATTTATACTACTCCTATAATCCATTAGGGTTATAACTTTAATCTGCTTCTGTGCAATTATTAATTTAACTAGGTATGGACCAGACATTTAGAAGTAGAAGATTATTTTTGTATTGGAAGGAAATGTAAATATTAAGTGTTGTACAAACAAAATAGATACAAAAACTTATGAAGAGTACACTTGTGTATATGTTAAGCTACTGCAAAACAAAAGAGGAAAACAAATCTGAGCTGAACCATAAATAATATTAGTTCACAGAAATATATATATATTCAACCTGAAAGTTGGAGCAGCACCAACAAACTTAATAATACCATAAAAAGTAATTAAGAAATTTCCTCATTTTATTTCATTACCATCTCTCTATTTTTTAGATCAATTAATAACTAGATGAGTTACATGCATAATAGAGTAGAGCATGAAATATTACTCCATTTGACAACCTCTTACTATTGATATCGTAGTGAATTATCAATAGGGAAAAACCAACTATTTATAAATCAGTAGAAAATGATAAATTTAAATAGTAGAGCAGCGAAAAATCTATGGAATAAATATATATATCGTACTGAGATTCTAAGATTGTGGTGAGGTAAATTCTCGAAATACAGAGTTACACATTAACTGAGATAGAAATTTCAGATACAAGAATTTCACTGAAGTACTGTTATGCATAGCAAGCAAAAAGAATGTGGACTTTACACTAGGTAAATATTTCTCAAGTAAAAACTTATATATGTCTGGAAAAAAAGCATATAAAAACATCGGAGTCCAAAAAATAATAGCAGTGCATAATGTAATAGGGTTCTTTTCTAGATTAGAAACATTCAAACCCTCGACTGTCAAGACAGGACATAAATAACAAAATTCTCAAAATGTCTGAATCTCAATAGATTCAATTTACAGGTTACACAGAATTAGGAAATAGAAATTAACAAGTTCTCTGGCAATGCCTGCATTTTTGTTCGAGAATAACCGATGAATACAGACCTGGAATAAGATCAGGGTGAGCATTAACACTTAAAATTCATAAGAAATAGCTCGAATCATGTTCATTACCTGTGCACAACACGACGACCACATGAATTAGATACCGTTGTGAGGCTGGGGGTAAGAAAACTGATATAATTAGACGATAGCAAACCAACGATTAATGAAATAAGTTAATGGAAGAAGGGCATTTAAATATTCATCCTCACCTGAGAGAGAAAGAGCACCTGAGTGAAATGAAATCCTGACGAAGTTCCAACAGAGAAAAAATGAGTAAACCCTGTGTGCCAATTCGAATAACAAGTTCGAGAATAATAAACATCATAGTCGTCCAAATTGATACCTAAACAAATCAAGGACGCCATTCAAATGCAGATACGAAGGAAGCCCTCCATCATTCCATGGATGATTTGGTCGTGCTAAACAAGCGTTGAGGGAAAAACACTCTACAACCTTAGATTTAGGGAAAAAAAACTTATATATATAAAAATTTCAACATCGTATACCTACGGTAGGAGATACGAATGAGAGTTGCATGAAATGAATTAGTGAGAGCCGAGAGCTCTGTGGCCTACACGAAGAAATTGAATTGTATGCAGGCTAGAGGAAAGAACGAGTGACGCGGGGGAGAAATCTCTGATGCCAACATGACGTCAACCAAATTACACACAAATCGTATCATGCCAGATAAGAATATCAATTCTGGTATGAGATGAAACGTAGAAATAATTTATCGCCCCAAAAAAAAAAAAAAATATGAAAGTCAATATAACGAAGCCATGTGGGCTGTATAATGAGGTATCATTATACTGTGTCATAGAAATCCAGACGTGTGGACTTACATAACATTGACGAAAAAAAAAAAAAAACCAATACGAGCCACCATACTTAGTATCTGGAAACAGAAAAATGCAATGCCTGTATTAAACAAGTTACGCAACCAATATCATACCTTCGGTAACGAGGGAGGAGACGTCGAGATGCGCCAAGTTCTCACCATAGTGCAGAGGTGGCACCTATGCCCATCAGTGAAGGAGGTCGAAAGAAAAGCGCGCTGAGAACACAGAGCAAAGAAGTAAACCCAAATGGAAATGGTGTATTTTATAAAAATTGGAGCCATAAACCCTAGACGCATCCAACCGTCCAGGTGGCGACCATCCGTCGGTCCACACACGGATAGAGGAGCGACTGAATGATGTGAACCAAGCCATTTCACATTAAACTCCGAACGTACTAAGTTTATTACCAAACGTACCAATGCAGATAAGAGCAATTAAACCAGCTCGGTGATTCACCATTAAACCAATATAAAATACCATATATATGAATTTGGAAATCCGAGAAGAGTAAAATGTAAATGCTCAGGTATGTGGCTCGAATTACAACGAGAATGAAACTTAATACAAGACAGATGAAGTACTTACACTTAATAAATTGACATGATACGCAGAACCATATATTAAAATATCACTTCAACGTCATCTATGGTCCATGAGAACAGAGTATACGTTGTATTTAATGTTGGAATGAAAAATTGAACCCATTGTGAAGGTAATATCATAGCCACGTTGGAAATTATGGATCGATAATCCCATAGTATATAACGAAACGTGACCATAGTCACGATGTATAAACATGGGTGCAAACAAAGTTATAAATTTCTACGACTAGGAATGTATAAACCATGGAAACACTATAATACATATCATAATCAAACCTGGTGTTTAAATGGAACCAAAAATACCTATAAAGAACAAGATTTTAATGATCTCAATAGAATGATAAATGAAAATTTTCAAAAGAAGAGTTTAGAGAGCTAGCAAGTCTAAAGCAAACACCATTGGTATTAAGTACCATTATGGATATAAATAAATTATTATTGAGACAAATTAAATTTTACTGATATAGTCAACAGGAAGGGTGAACTGTGTGAATGTATGTTCTAGTTCTAGCAATAGGAATTAATGCGTTAGGAAAAAAAACAATTTGGTGGAAAATGGGGTTCGTTACAGGGGTTTTTAATTTTAGTTAGTCATTTTTCCTTTAATAGTTATATGTATAATGGCCCCACTGCCATGATTGAGTTCAAATTTACAATTGTGGGTTTAAACAAACCGTTCTTTGAGTTGCTCAGTTGCATTATGCCATTCGCATCACTCGTGTCAGTGTGACTCTATGAGTGTGACTCTGTCAACGTGACTCTATCAGCGTGACTCTATTAGCATGAATATGTGGCTTAACTTGGGTCAGCATTAAGTTTAATATCAAATTGTTCATCATAAAGCTCAGGGTCTCTGTTTATTATAATATTTTTTTATTCAATCATTTTCTTTCATACCAGTAATATGACTACTCTCCTTAGAGGTGATATGGTTTTTACTTCATAATGCTAGTTCTATGGTTACCCACAGTAACTCTCTACAATGCACATTGACCCCTAGTTTTCTAACAAAGATAAGTTTTATTTTTTGGAATATATTATCATTGCCCTACTGTTAATTTTATGTTTAAACTCTTTGTTTTCTGATATGGTAGCATACTACCGAAAGCATAAGAATATGTAACACCCCCAATTTGTGTGTTGAATTTTTAAAAGTTAGACATTGAACTTTTAATCCTAAGGGGGTGGACCCCAAGGGATGAATATAGTGTGAATGTATTTTCATATTTTATTTGAGGAAATAAATAAAATGATTGTTCATTTTGACCAAGATGAGAATTAGAGATCACTTGCCAAATCCATGAGGATGGATAAGGCAACAAATCCCCAAAATCTTTCAAAAATCCTTGAAAGAAATTAATTTAGATTTGAGGAGGAATCTAAATTTCCCCAATGAAGAGGAGTAGTTGGGAAGAGGTGAGAAAAAGCTGGAGAAGCTGAGGAAAAGCTTAAAGCAGCTTTAAAGAATCCCAAGATGGGAAGCCTAGGCTAAACAGGAAAGAAAGCATCCTGCTATTCTGGACGCAGAATTAGAAACATGCTTTGGGGAATTATGAGCTTAAATAAGCTGCTCCTAGGCAAACAGAGGTTGATCTGTACTAGGAGGTGATCTCTGCTCGGGGGTGAATTCTGTGAGATAAAAAGGATTCTAAGGTTGGGAGGTTGGTCACTTTGCAGATTTTGTGGTAAGTGGGAAACCATGGTAGCGGATCTGGATACATCATAGAAGTAAATCAAAGATGTAGGAGGTTACATGTCAACATTTTCAAACCTTAAAAGAAATTCTATTCTGCAGAATGAATATACCATGTATATCAATTATAGAGCATACTTTTGATCTAAAATCCATCTCAAATTTCTGTGTTAAGCATCATAGTCAAGACTAAAGTATAATTCATTTAGGCAACAAAATGACTAGTGACTACATATATATATAATTACCATGTGACATTATGCTCGCATGAGTAGGTGAGGAGGTGAGTAATCTTACTCTAAAACACATTGTGATAAAATACATAAGTGTGTAAGTTTCACTCCTACCTCTATTTGTGAGTCCTTAAATCCATAATCATATCCAATGATTTCATTTAGAACTAAGTATCTTCATTCCAGTACTATTGAACACGTATATAGGTCTAACAATAATTATATATATATATAAGAGTGAAATAGTAGTAAAACATTGAAATGCGCATAAGATCTTTACATCCATTCTTAAACTCTTATATATATATAAGTGAAATAAAAGCGAAAGCCTCACCCTACTTAGGGTAATGATAAAGATATGGTTGGAAATTAAAATAAACAATACATAATTACCATGGCGCCGAGAGATATACAATAGCTCGATTGACCTTAGGATTCATATATGCATATAAATAACTCATAGTTCAACCAATGGTTATAAATACGACTTATTGAAATGCCAAGCATACAAATGCGGCTATATATAAAAAAAGAAAAGAATAATCAATATGTCAATCTGTACTGAGCACTAATCAGTGCAGTACTTGGTAAGGCTCGACCTAAATGAGTTGTATATTTATATATCAGAGTTCATATGTCTGTCGCACTATGCAATTACAAAATCTATATATATTGTAACGAGGGGAATTTAAAAGGAATCTTTACCCATAGAACATAGTTATATGAACATATACAAAATAAAAAGGCGGAGGTAAAGAAAAATGAAAACGAACAGATTCGTATGATGAAAACTATTCAGCGCATGCACGACATCATGTGGTTGACTGCGTTCTATCACTAATGATGCCGAGCAAAAATAATGAAATAAAACGATAAATTCACTGTGCGATACCCGCAGGGTCGGATCGATGCCAACATAAAACGATAGAATGATTTCTTACAGGGATAGAGTAATACGATTCCTCACAGGTGTCGTCGTCTGATTGGCTTACCATTCATAATATGATATCCTTCACCACTGGCTAAAAATTATGAGAAACCCTTACGTTCATAAGATCCAAAAAGCAGGCGAAAAAAGGTTAACGATGCGTCACTCCACCGCAACCATGAAAGCCATATAAAATGGGCACGCCTGTAAATGTTAGCAATCGGCATTTTTGAAATAACTTGAGTGGAGGAATAGTGGTATGAATCGCCCGTGTCATAGCGTCCAGCGAGAAAACAAGGGATAATATTTCAACTAGTAGGAGGTTATTCCTGTGGCCGGAAGTTAAACACCTAAATATCTTGTAATAAATGCTATGGCAGAGAATTAGAAACTAATCCTCACAAAGAATGAAACAAAAGAAAAACCCCGGTTGACATCTAACGTTAATAATAGCGTTTAAGTGTGATTTGAAACGACGAGACAAAATAAATCGGCGCTAGAAGGCGCTCAAATATCTGCAACAAATGTAGAAGGGCGAAACAAAAAACAAACATAGTATCAATTAGCGTTGCGGAGGAAAGATAAACATAGAAGAAATAATTTTAATCCTATAATCGAACTAGCCAGAAAAGAACTAAACCTGTAGTATAAGAGAACCGATGCATGAATAATGAATAACAGAGGTTAGTCGCATATCACAGGGAGGCCGCCACATCAAAGCAGAAGTAAACTACACCTGCTTTGGAGAAAATTGTTAGCAGGGAAAATGAAATGATCAGGACCCGAGTCGCTATTAAAAACAAGAAAAAGAAACCCTAATACCTGTGAGAGACCAAAGGACGATTGAGACTTTCGAGTCAGGTTAGTGCAACTTGCAGAAGACTAAAACCCTAGCTCTGCAATGAACCGGCACGGCATAAGATCTCGAGAGGGATTTTAGTAACTTGGTTGAGCAGGTAACCTGAGACTTCGAAAGATGGACCATATTAGCAGATGACACGTGAAATTTCTCCTGCGCCCGACGGCGGGAGGTACTGCAGTGTAGAGGAAAATAAAATAAAATACATAACATAGAACCCGCCGCCAAAGCCGTCGGGACCTGTAAACCCTACGACCATCCCATACAACTGTAACCTCATAACTTATCGTATACTCAACAGAGATAGCGTGTGGAGACGTCTGACGGTGTAAGGTTCAGAAAATGGGTGTGATGAGGCGGAAAACCCTCGGCGTAACACGTAATACAAATTTAAACCGAGGAGAGGGCACGCATAGGTAGAGGTCACCGGGATACCGTATGGAAACCACGAAGATCCATTTCACGTACCGTCCCCCACATGCTATCGGGATGTACATATGAATATAATTATTTTAGAATCCGAAATCTGAAAGGAAAATACATAATGATCGATTTCGAGGATATATTATTAGTGTTGTATGCAGTGTATTTGTTTTAAAAGGGTTAGATTACCGAAATCGAAACATGTTTCATATATGTATATATATATAGGATGCATATATATATCTGTGTACTCTCATTTCAATATTAACAAAAATGATAGATATGTATATATGGTATAAAGGTCTATGGGAGTATATAAATGTAACGATATATATATATATGGAATTAATGATATGAATAAGAGGTATATTATCATTATATGGGCACAATATATATATATATCGGTGGGATATAAAGGTATAGGTATGGAATGTACATAGATAGTATGTGAAGTTATTGAAAGGATGTATATTCATATAACCTATGTTTATGTTGCGAAAAAAAAAAGAGTGAAGTACCTCTTTTGATATTATGAATCGACCTATCTACATGGAGATGGTTGTGAAGATGGGATTGGATACATCTACATGTAGGTTTTATAATTTTATATAAATATAATTAAAATTTTATATGAAGGAGTATATCTATATATTGATACATAAGTGACACATATATATATATATTGTGATACATATATATATATTGATATATCTATTTATACATATGTGATTGTATACATGGGCTTTAAGGAAGGAATGAATTTAGTGTATTTCAAGAAGAAATTTAGCGAGTAGGGGAGCAAATATGTCTTTGGATGAAAATAAGTACTTTGTTTACCGGAACGACTTATTACGCCAGCTTTGTGCATGAACATGAAAAAAAATTCCTAAAGTAGAGGTGTGACAAATGGTATCGGAGCACTAGTTACAACAAATTGGGCTATTGTTTTGCGCTCACTACTTAGTAAATATTTTTTTTTTCTGCAGTTTATAAACTTTGCTAATCCATGTTGTAAGTGTATACAGTTGAAATGGAAGAAGGTGAAGGGATTTATGTGGATCTGTGGAATGAGTTTGCTACTCCAGATCCCAATGCCCCGGTACTGGCTATGTTGCACCGGATGCAACGAGAGTTGGCTGAATGAAAAAGCCAAAATGACCTGTTGTCATGAGCCAGTAAGGAACAGGAAAAGCTCATCAGAGAGCTAACTTCCAGGAACAGTCAGGAAGGCGAAGGCTCTGGAAAAAGAAAGATGGATGAATGCGGGGATGAGGATGCGGCTGAAATCAACATAAACGAGAAAAAGAGAGTTGCGAGAGGAATTTAGAAGATCAAACCTACCTCTTATGATGGGGAGAGGAGGAGGATCTTTGAAGCCCAGTTCTTGAACATGATCAAGTATTCCAAGTATATGAATATGAGAGCAATCGAAGAGCTGATTAATTTATTAATATCATTTATAAGAAAAGCCCTGCTTTATATGAGTGGGAAGAACAAAGATGGTGCATGCCATTGATGAAAAAACAGTTACCTGGGAAGATTTTCAGACTAAGTTCAAAAGTCGTTATTTGAATGAACGTTATTATGATGATAAAGCAAAAGAATTCCATGAACTTAGACTAGGACAGCTCACCATTGATGAGTTTGTCACTAAGTTTACTAATTTACTGAGGTATGTCCCTTACATTAGGGAGGAAAAGGCAAAGGTGCAAAGGTTTTTAAATTGTCTGCCTACTGTCTATAAGGAGAAAATTGAGTTTGACAACCCCAAGACCATGGATGAAGCTGTGAGAAAAGCAAGATTTTGCTATCAGCAGTTTAAAAGTAAAGCAGAACAAGGGAAGAGCTGGCTAAATAAGGGTGAGTTTAAAGGTAAAAGACCGAAACCAGCATATTTAAGAAATTTTGGGAGAGATCATCAACGGAAAAAATTCAGTAAACCAAGAGAAAAGTTACACATAAATTGCCCAAAACAGCACTACAATTAAATGGCTTTACAACAGAAGTAAACTTGAACATATTTCACTTAGGATCCTATGACTTGCTAATAGGAATGGATTGGCTGGAAAAGAAGAAAGCTCTGATGAACTGCTGGGATAAAACCCTGCATTGTGTAGATGAGGAAGGGAAACCTTTTACACTAAAAGGGAAACCAAAACCCATTGTAGTAAGAAAAATATCAGCCTTACAACTGAAAAAAAACAGCTAGAAAAGGATACCAAGTCTATGCAGTGCATGTAGAAGAAATAGAACAGAAAACTGAGGAAGAGTTACTGGATGCTATACCGGTTATCAGAGAGTTTAAGGAAATCTTTCCCAAGGAAATACCGCATCTTCCCCCCAAAAGAGAGATTGACTTTTCTATAGATCTGGTGCCGGGAGCTACACCTATTTCCTGAGCTCCTTATCGGATGAGTCCGCCAGAACTGATAGAGCTGAAAATGCAGCTGCAAGAATTATTGGATAAAGGTTACATTAGACCAAGTGTGTCTCCATGGGGAGCACCTGTTTTATTTTTCAAAAAGAAGGATGGAACTTTTAGGATGTGCATTGACTATCGTCAACTGAACAAGTTGACCATCAAGAACAGATATCCACTTCCTAGAATTGATGATCTTTTTGATCAAGTGAGAGGAGCTTCAGTCTTCTCCAAGATAGACCTAGGGACTGGTTATCACCAGCTCAGAATTAAAGAAGAAGACATCAGCAAAACAGCATTTCGAACCAGGTATGGGCATTACGAATTTGTAGCCCTACCTTTTGGTTTGACAAATGCCCCTGCCACATTTATGTGTCTGATGAACAGTGTGTTGAATAAGTATTTGGACAAATTTGTTCTTGTATTCATAGATGATATCTTAGTTTACTCCAAAAATGAGGAAGAACATAAGGAACACCTGAGAATAGTGTTGCAAACCTTGAAAGAAAATCAGCTATATGCCAAGTTTAGTAAATGTGAATTTTATAAAGATAAAATTCAATATTTGGGTCATATAATTTTTGAAAAAGGGTTGGCAGTTGACCCTGAAAAGATAAAAGCCATTAAAGAATGGCCAGTCCCCACTGATGTCTCAGTAGTAAGATCATTTATGGGAATTGCAGGCTATTATCGCAGATTTGTGGAGAGATTTTCTGCGATAGCAAATCCCATCACCTCATTACAAAGAAAGGGTGTTAAGTTCGTGTGGACTGAGAAATGTCAAAACAGTTTCGAACAGTTGAAACAGAAACTTATTTCAGCTCCTATATTAAAAATTGCTGATCTTGATAAAGAATTTGTGGTATGTACAGATGCTTGTAGAGAGGGGCTAGGAGGAGTCTTATTGCAAGAAAATTTAGTTATTGCCTATGAGTCCAGGAAATTGGAAACTCATGAACAGAATTATAGTGCATATGATTTGGAATTTGCAGCTGTTATTCATGCTTTAAAAATGTGGAGGCACTATCTGTTGGGGAAGAAGTTCACATTGATGACTGATCATATTAGCCTTAAATATTTCTTTTCCCAAACTGACCTGAATGCAAGACAAGCCAGATGGATGTCTTTTCTCAGTGAATTTGATATGGACATAAAACATATCAAGGGAAAAGAAAATAAAGTTGCTGATGCCTTAAGTAGAAATTCTTGTCAACAGTTAAACAGCACTGGGAGTAGTGCCCAGATGGAGATAGAGGAATTGGTGGGAAAAGCAGCACCTCAAGATCCCAACTATGAAGCACTCTTGGTTAAATTACAGACCAAGAATAAAACAGATTACATTAAAAACTCACAAGGGCTGCTCTATTTCAAAAACAGGTTGTATATTCCAAACATAGAGTCATTAAAAAGATAAATTCTGGATGAATATCATAAACAACCCTATGCAGGACATCCCGGATATCAAAAGATGTTAACAGCCTTGAAAAAGAAGTTTTTCTGGCCAGGAATGAAGAGAGATGTGGCAGAGTATCTAAGTAGGTGTATGGAATGTCAACTGGTTAAGGTTGAGCATCAACACCCAGCAGGGCTTTTAAATCCCCTACCAATTGCAGAATGGAAATGGGACACAGTTTCCATGGATTTTATAACAGGATTACCCAATACTAAATATCAACATGACTCTGTAATGGTAGTAGTAGACACGCTCACAAAAGCTGCTCACTTTATACCAGTGAAATCTACTTTCGGAACAGCTCAAGTAGCCAATGTTTTCCTGAAGGAGATAGTAAGGCTTCATGGAGTTCCCAAAGTAATTGTCTCAGATCGAGATGCTAAGTTTACAGCAGCATTTTGGAAGGGATTGTTTGGGGGGATGGGTACTAAGCTGAATTTTAGTACTGCCTATCACCCTCAAACAGATGGGCAGACAGAAAGGACGAATCAAATCTTGGAGGATATGTTGCGAATGTATGTGATGGATAGACCATCAAAGTGGAAAGAGTATCTACATCTAGCTGAGTTTGCCTATAATAATAGCTACCAATCCTCTATTAAGATGAGTCCGTTTGAGGCACTCTATGGGAGAAAGTGCCGTACTCCCTTGAGTTGGAGTCAACCAGAGGATAAACTGGTGTTGGGACCAGATGCACTACAAGAAATGGAAAGAATTGTTAAACAAATACAGAGAAATATAAAGACGGCACAAGACCGACAGAAGAGCTATGCTGATAAGAAAAGGGTGCACCGCGAATTCCAAGTGGGGGACCATGTGTATTTGCGCATCAAACCCAAAAAGAGCACACTTTATGCAGGAAGTTGTGCAAAACTGGCTCCTAGATATTGTGGGCCTTTTGAGGTGTTAGAAAGGGTGGGACCAGTGGCTTACAAGCTGGCCTTACCACCCCATGTTAGAGTGTATAATGTATTTCATGTTTCATTATTAAAAAGGTATGTGCATGATGCTTCTCACATAGTTGATTGGAATGTTGTACAGGTGGAACCAGAAGGGGAGTTTCTGCCAGAACCGCTTCAAATATTGGAGCGGGAAGAAATTGAATTGAGAAACAGAACAGTGGCCAGGGTGAAGGTGCAGTGGAAGCACTTTACTGCTGAAGAAGCTACCTGGGAAAGGGAAGCCGAAATGATGGAAAAATATCCATTTTTGTTTAAATGAACTCTAGTAGTTGAATAACAACACCGAGGACGGTGTTTATTTTCAGAGGGGGAATATGTAACACCCCCAATTTGTGTGTTGAATTTTTAAAAGTTAGACATTTGAACTTTAATCCTAATGGGGTGGACCCCAAGGGATGAGTATGGTGTGAATGTATTTGCATATTTTATTTGAGGAAATAAATAAAATGATTGTGCATTTTGACCAAAAAGAGAATTAGAGATCACTTGCCAAATCCATGAGGATGGATAAGGCAACAAATCCCCAAAAATCTTTCAAAAATCCTTGAAAGAAATTTATTTAGATTTGAGGAGGAATCTAAAGTTTCCCCAA
Source organism: Pinus albicaulis (assembly GCA_034641835.2). Taxonomy (NCBI): domain Eukaryota; kingdom Viridiplantae; phylum Streptophyta; class Pinopsida; order Pinales; family Pinaceae; genus Pinus; species Pinus albicaulis. The sequence continues at coordinate 821,425,078 of CM076583.1, forward strand.
TGAAGAGGAGTAGTTGGGAAGAGGTGAGAAAAAGCTGGAAAAGTTGAGGAAAAGCTTAAAGCAGCTTTAAAGAATCCCAAGATGGGAAGCCTAGGCTAAACAGGAAAGAAAGCATCCTGCTATTCTGGACGCAGAATTAGAAACATGCTTTGGGGAATTATGAGCTTAAATAAGCTGCTCCTAGGCAGATCAGAGGTTGATCTGTACTAGGAGGTGATCTCTGCTTGGGGGTGAATCCTGGGAGATAAAGAGGATTCTAAGGTTGGGAGGTTGGTCACTTTGCAGATTTTGTGGTAAGTGGGAAACCATGGTAGCGGATCTGGATACATCATAGAAGTAAATCAAAGATGTAGGAGGTTACATGTCAACATTTTCAAACCTTAAAAGAAATTCTATTCTGCAGAATGAATATACCATGTATATCAATTATAGAGCATACTTTTGATCTAAAATCCATCTCAAATTTCTGTGTTAAGCATCATAGTCAAGACTAAAGTATAATTCATTTAGGCAACAAAATGACTAGTGACTACATATATATATAATTACCATGTGACATTATGCTCGCATGAGTAGGTGAGGAGGTGAGTAATCTTACTCTAAAACACATTGTGATAAAATACATAAGTGTGTAAGTTTCACTCCTACCTCTATTTGTGAGTCCTTAAATCCATAATCATATCCAATGATTTCATTTAGAACTAAGTATCTTCATTCCAGTACTATTGAACACGTATATAGGTCTAACAATAATTATATATATATATAAGAGTGAAATAGTAGTAAAACATTGAAATGCACATAAGATCTTTACAGCCATTCTTAAACTCTTATATATATATAAGTGAAATAAAAGCGAAAGCCTCACCCTACTTAGGGTAATGATAAAGATATGGTTGGAAATTAAAATAAACAATACATAATTACCATGGCGCCGAGAGCTATACAATAGCTCGATTGACCTTAGGATTCATATATGCATATAAATAAATCATAGTTCAACCAATGGTTATAAATACGACTTATTGAAATGCCAAGCATACAAATGCGGCTATATATATATAAAAAAAAGAATAATCAATATGTCAATCTGTACTGAGCACTAATCAGTGCGGTACTTGGTAAGGCTCGACGTAAATGAGTTGTATATTTATATATCAGAGTTCATATGTCTGTCGCACTATGCAATTACAAAATCTATATATATTGTAACGAGGGGAATTTAAAAGGAATCTTTACCCATAGAACATAGTTATATGAACATATACAAAATAAAAAGGCGGAGGTAAAGAAAAATGAAAATGAACAGATTCGTATGATGAAAACTATTCAGCGCATGCGCGACATCATGTGGTTGACTGCGTTCTATCACTAATGATGCCGAGCAGAAATAATGAAATAAAACGATAAATTCACTGTGCGATCCCCGCAGGGTCGGATCGATGCCAACATAAAACGATAGAATGATTTCTTACAGGGATAGAGTAATACGATTCCTCACAGGTGCCGTCGTCTGATTGGCTTACCATTCGTAATATGATATCCTTCACGCTCGGGGTATGAGAAACCCTTGCGGCATTTCTCCCAAACGGGCAAAAAGGAGTTAACAGTAAATTCTCCTGCAACCATATGAAAGCCATATAAAATGGGGCATGCCTGTAAATGTTAGCAATCGGCATTTGAAATAACCCAGTGGAGGAATAGTGGCGTAGATCTAGCCAGCAACGTAAACGTCAACAGGAAAACAAGGGATAATATTTCAACTAGTAACAGGAGGTTATTCCTGTAGCCGGAAGTTAAACACCTAAACCCTATACTGTAATACGTCTAGGGCAGAGAATTAGAAACTAATCCTCACAAAAGAATGAAACAAAAGAAAAACCCCAGTTGACATCTAACGTTAATAATAGCGTTTCAGCGCAGAGCTGGAACGACGAGACACGAAAATAAATCAGCGCCTAGGCCGCTCCAGAGTATCTGCAACAAATGTCCGAAAGGGGCCAAACAAACCTGGTATCAGTCAGCGATGCAGAGGGAAGATAAACATAGAAGAAATAATTTTAATCCCATAATCGAATTAGCCAGAAAAGAACTAAACCTATGGGATAAGAGAACCGATGCATGAATAACGAATAAGAGGGGTTAGTCTCATATCCTGGGAGGCCGCCCATCAAACGAGTAAACTTCCTGCACACTGGAGAAAATTGTTAGCAGAGAAAATGAAATGATCAGGACCCGAGTCGCTATTAAAAACACGAAAACGAAACCCTAATACCTGTGAGCGACCAAAGGACGATTAATAATTTCGAGGCAGGTTGGTGCAATTTGCAGAAGTCTAAAACCATAGATCTGCAATGCACAAGCACGGAATAAGATCCCGAGAGGGATTTTCGTAATTTGGCTGAGCAGGTAAACTGAGACTTAGAAATATGGACCACGTTAGCAGATGACACGTGAAATTTTCTTCTGCGGCCGACGGCGGAAGGTACTGCATTGTAGAAACAAAAAAAATAAAATAACATAACACAGAATCGCCGCCGAAGCTGTCCGGACCTGCAGACCCTACGACGATCTCAGACTACTGCAAACCTCCTATCTCATCGTATACCCAACAGAGATAGTGTGTGGAGATGTTCGACGGTGTAAGGTTCCGGCACTGTGTATGATGAGGCGTAAAACCCTCGGCGTAACACGTAATACCAGTCTACACCGAGGAGAGGGCACGCATAGGAAGAGGTCACGGGATACCGTGTGGAAAACACGAAAATCCACTTCACGTACCTTTCCCCACCTGCTATCGAAATGTGCACATGAATATAATTAAGTTAGAATCCGAAATCTGAAAGGAAAAACATGATAATCATTTTCGAGGATATCTTATTAGTTGGGTATGCGGTGTATGGGATTTTAAAAGGGCCACCGTATTCGACATAAGGTGTCGTATATGAATATATGTAAATAGGACACATATATATATACAAATGTATACATTCATGTTAATGTTAATAAAATTGATAGATACATAGTTGTGATATAAAGGTCTATATAAATATCACGTTATATATATATGGAATTAATGATATGAATAAGAGGTATATTATCATTATATGGGCAAAATATATTTATATATCGGTGGAATATAAAGGTATAGGTGTGGAGTATAGATAGTATGTGAAGTTATTGAAAGGATGTATATTCATATAACCTATGTTATGTTGAAAAAAAAAAGGAGACACCTCTTTTGATATTATGAAGAAACCTATCTATATAGATGTGGTTGTGAAGATGGGATGGAATACATCTACATGTATGGTTAAAATTTTATATGAATATAATTAAAATTTTATATGAAGGTATATCTATATATTGATACATAAGTGACACATATATATATATATATAGTGATACATATATATATATATTGATATATCTATTTATACATATGTGATTGTATACATGGGCTTTAAGGAAGGATAGAATTTAGTGTATTTCACGAAGAAATTGCTTGAGTAGAGGAAAATATAACACTGGATGAAAATAAGTACTTTATTTCTGAACAGCTTATTCCGCCAACCTGTCTATGAACATGAAAAAAAAAAAATTCACTTAAACTGGAGGTGTTACAGAATACTTCATTCTGTGTATTGAAAATTTTTAATGGTACTAATTTATAATTGTGTCAGGCCTATTCTCGATTCTTTAATTTTTTTATTTGGGTTTTCCAGTTGGTACTTATGCTCTGTATTAACCCATTTCTATTTTCACACATGATAAATTCTGAGATATATGTTTATTTTTTTCTTACTCAACTTTCAAAGTGTATTTGGTTCTACTTTTGTGGTTCTTCACTGCATTGTTTATACCACTCTTATTAATTAGGATATTTCTCCTATACTTATTCATAACGGTAAATAGAAAATAGATTTTATCTTCTTCTGTTCTTTGGTTTAAAAGAATAAGAATTAATCTTCTATGAGTTGTTACTCCCATATATTTATTTATGGATTTATATTGAAATCCTTGGAATTCTCTTACTTGCACTCTTCATCGTAATTGCATTGGTACCTTTCGTATTTCCTTTTACCTTTATGCTGCTTATGAAACGTGTGTAACATGTGATGGGGTCTTGGCCCTTAAGGTAACACACAATATCTTATCAAAGACCTGATCTCATGTTGAGGTTTGGCAGAATCATTTTTAATTATATTTTGTATTGTTTTCAATTCATTTTCTGAGTTTTAACATGGATTAATATCACCGACGTTACCTCCTTTGCTTAGATCCGGACTAGTGATCCAGAAGCGGACATCGTCTCCTCTTCAAGTTAGTACAATTTATTCAATTATTATCTATTCCATATTTATTAATTACCGTTGTAGATATTGAAACAATATTACTTACATCATTCTCAACCTATAGGCATAGGTGGAGAAATAAAAGATGGAACAATATACTTAGGTACAAGTCATTTTCATGTATTGACAACATCATTACTTTTTATTAGTGAATTGGATTGTTTTCTAATTCTCATTTAGTATTTTGCAGGTATGCTCTTGAAATTTTTCGTTGATTTGCATGAAACAACTGCTTCCTTTCCCATGCATGCTTACAATTTATACTTTCTCTCTCAGGTTGGTAGCATGTTGTTCCATCACGGTTCTAGTTCTTGCACGTAGCTTAGTCCAACATTACTAGATTTTATGTGTCAAGGTCATGGTTGGTCTTTGAAAATAAATTCCATGGATGTAACATTTCTCATATTTTAATTAGTCATATGGATAATATATATGACAGTGATATTCTCAACGATATTTGAGAATTTTTGTACATAGACAATTTATTTTTTTAGATATTGGGAATTTTGGGTTATCATATTCATGTAATTACCTCAAATTTTGAGAAGTGCCTCTCCCAGTTTTACATTATTCGATATCTATATGAAATTTCCAAAATTCTTTTGCTTTTATAATGGTGGCCCACTTGGTGCTTTATTGGTAGTTGTTGCATGTATCAATATTTTACACCTAAATATATTTGTATTTTCTTGTACTTGTTGGCTGAACTACTTTACTATAATTCATCTATGCATATAAACATAGTAATGTTTATCAGAATATAACCCCCTTGGGTTTTTAATTTCGGAGACTCTATTTTTATATGCTTTAAGTAACTTGTTTTTTTTAAGAAAAACGATATCTTCATTGTATTTTATTACTGTCCGGACACTGTACAAGACACGTAACTAATCACTGAATATTTTATTAACTATTTACATACCAATAGTACATAACACAACTTAAAATTTTAGTCTAATAAGGTATATAACAAAAATAGATGCAAGCTATTATCATATTACAATTTCATACCTTCAAGGTAGAACTCTGCCTATTACTTTAGACCAAAATTATTATCTAGACATTTATAACAACATCAAAATTTTAATATGAAACCTTAGCACATAACATACCAATTTGTAAAGACAAACTTTCCTCCCAACCATGGGATTCTCCTCATAGGTCTCCCCCTAACAAAGATCAATATTCCCCAATATTGACAACCTCTTGTCACACTAGTGGGGCACTTTTAAGCCAACTTCCCCTCAGAAAATTTCCATAATGACATCTCGTTATTATGGGTTGTTGTTTCCCATGGCCTAGCCTTTTTTTTTTCCACAAAATATTACTTTAAAACTTCCTTTTTCTCAGCACAATTTTTCTTACCTCTTCCTAGTAACTTGTTATTATGGGTTGTTGTTTCCCATGGCCTAGCCTTTTTTTTTCCACAAAATATTACTTTAAAACTTCCTTTTTCTCAGCACAATTTTTCTTACCTCTTATGAGTAACTTTCCACTTTACTTGGGATTTTTATTGGATATTGTTCTCCCATTTAATTTAATTATTTATTTATTTTTCTCCAAGGATTTTCTGGAGAATTTTGGGGAAGTTTGAAATTCTATTCCATTCCATCCCCATCGATATGAATTTCTTGATCTCAATTACTATGTATTTACAATATTTCCATTTCTTTCATAAATAATTATTAACTTAAAATAATTTTGTCTACAACATAATTCTTCCATAGTTCCACCTAGACCTTGGTCTTATTTTCATAATATAAAAGTTGTAAATGAGGGGTATTACATAAAATATATAAATTATATTAGAATTTAAAATTTAAAATCTATTAATATTTTGGGAGGCCCAATGAATAGAGGACATATATTTGGTCCATTAGGATTTTTGAAATGCATAATTTTAAAAATGTAACACATGGGAATGCAACATTTCAATGCAACCACCTTTCAATAATGTAAGGTTTAACATTTATATTTTTAATTCCATATCTCTAATCTTCATATGTGGTGAAAAATAGCTTGTACAGTAATTTTTAACAGTAAATTAATATTTTGGGAGGCAAATGAAACCTAATGAATAGAGGACATATATTTGGTCCATTAGGATATTTTAAAAATGTAACACATGGGAATGCAACATTTCAATGCACATATTGAATTTTACACCATCCAATAAAAAAAATTAATCTAAAAATCATTATATTAATTAGGTATATTTAGTTAAAAATTAATATTTTTTATTAGCAATAACCATACAAATAATAATAATAATAAGGCTACTATTTTATATTTATATAATTATATTTATTATATTACCATTATTTCCTATATTAATATAATACTGGTTATTACATAAAATTTTGATTATACCTTAATAGTTATATTTAAAAGTAAAATATAAATGGCATATAACAAAATAAAATTTATATAAAAATTAAAATAAAATACTATATTTATTAAAAATTAAATGTAAAAAAGGGTATTATTGTGAGATAGGATACTAAAAATAAAAATTAATATTACAACATAAAATTTAATATTAAAAATTAATATTGTATTTTTATAAACTGAATTATTTGTGATTGATGAAAAATAGGGTTGTATAACATATTTTTCTGGGACTTCACTATAGCTTATTCCATATTATTTTTGTGGCTCATCTCTTATTTTATGGATATATTATTTACCAAGAGTAGTAAAAGAGTTTAGGATATGTTGAAATTGATGAATTTGTTATTGTCTATCATTATTTATTAAATTGAAAAAAATGATTTCTCAATTAATGTGAGATATTCAATTTCTTTATAATTAAATAATTTAAATTTTTATTATAGGATAAAAAAATGTGAGGATTCAATAGTTTCACAGATATAATATTAAAATTTAAAATTTAAAGAAAAATTTAAAATCTATTATTAAAACCTAATATGTATTATTATAATATTATAATATTAATATAAACTGAAATATTATTATAATATTTGTGATTAAGGTAATTTTAATTAAAAATAAATATGATGGTTTACCATACTCATTTTCTACTTGGTAAATGAACTTGAAGATCATCTCCTTTATCAATATATTGCTAGTTAAAGCTTTATGAGTTAGTGATTTAAAATTCAATTCATCTAGTTCATGCCTTTTTGAAATTGACAAATTCCTGATTGTCTAAGTTTCAATATTTTTTTTTGTTCATCACATTAATTTTAGCGAATGGCTTAGTAAATTAGTAGGATTTAAAATCTATGTGCTAAACTAATGTAGAATTATTTTCCTTTTTTATTTAAAATTTTCGAGTATGATGGATTATACAAAGTGAATCTTGTGTCATTTTGAAAATGAATTCAATGCTTAGACGAAAGGGCATGATGGATTATAAAAAGTGAATCTTGTGTCATTTTGAAAATGAATTGCTTAGACGAAAGGGCATGAGGGGATTACATTGTTTTAATTTCTACAAAGACAATCCACTCACTAGTTTTTTATTAAAAAAAATTATGATGATTAATTGATCTTATATATATATATATATATATATATATATATATATATATATATATATATATATATATATATATATAATCTTATTAATTTTCAATCAAATAAATATTTTCAAAACTTGGTTAAAGAAAAGAGAATAACTCAAAAAATATTTTGAACACCCAAGAATGATGATTAATAAAAAATGGAGCATTTAAAATATTAAAATAAAGAAATTCTTTTTATTAAATTTAATATAAAAATATAATATAATATTACATATTATTTTAGCAAAACTAAAAAATAATATTATATAAACTATATTAAAATTTAAAACATAAAATCTATAAAATATATTACTTCTATAAAACCAACAATGTTAATATGTTGGGAGCTTGATAAAACTGCAATCAATTAAAGCCAATGAATAGAGGATGTATATTTGGTCCATTAGATTTTTGAAAGGAATAATTTTAACAAGTAAAGCACCATAATGAAACATTTCATTGCAACCACATTTCAATAATGTAATTTTAACATTTTGGTGACAAATAACTCTTAGTGTAAATATTAATTGAAGAAATTTTTAAACATGTGATTTAGATATGCAATGTCACACCTCCCATTTACAAAATTTTTTTTTTTTTTTTCTCCAAGAATTTCAGGCTTTTAAGGATAGGTTTACCATGAAATCCTAATTCTCTAAACATGATTCCTTTCATCATAATATCATGACCCCAAGCAACTCTCTATTAACTTCCTCTTGTCTTATGTTATTCTAACTCCAAGTATGGAGTGAATTTATATCATTTTATTTTCTATAAAGGTCACATATATCACCTATATTTAACCTTTACTTGGATGTTTATTTGCTCTTGACCTTACGGTCCTTTCGCATGCATTATATACGATGGGTTTTGAATTGGTTATGCCTACGACCCTTTTCAAATCTACATATCCACGATTTTCCCATTACGTATATGTATATACCTTTGGTAGTGATTATAATTGAATTCAATGTACATACTATTATATGACTGGCTAGTCTATGCGTTTGGCGGTCAAATGAGGTGGCATTCATAATTAATTTCACATCTGCGTTGATATGATAGCATATCATTGTACAAGAGATTTCCAATCAAATTTTAATGTGCAACTTGATTACGTTGTCGATTTACACGTAGAGCGTGTAGTTCAACTCAATTTGAGGTACTGTGCTCATTGCGACGGGGTAAGTATTTTCCACGTCAGATTTTATGATACGTTTGGTTGCAGTGTATGGTTTATAATGGGTTTCATCCCATTCTCCCCTTCACGTGGTAAATCCACGTCGAGTTGGCAATACCATTCGAGCTTACTCGGCTTACAATGGCGCTCTTCTGTATACGAACAGGACGCATGAAATTTGTTTCATATCTTGACACCATTAATGTTTATACGATTGGTTTAATTGCACCCACCAACCTTCGATCTGTGGCTCTTCTCTTGTGATGTTGCCAAGTGGACAATGGCGATCATTTCGTATTAGGTTTTCTGGGTCTGTTGAATAATTATATAAGCCTTTGATATTGTGTAGAGATAGTTTTCTGCGTTCAACATTTGTTTGTGTATCTCTTCGTCTGCAAGGTGCTTACTCTTCAGAGGGTTTACTGACCTCAGTTCACGAAGGAGAATTCTGGTGTGCCTACTCCACTGCGACGCTACCAGGTAATTGTTTATACATTCGTTTTTTCCATTTTATGATTTAAAGATTAGGTTCGTCGCTCAGAACTTGCCCTACTCGATTCTGAGGAAGTATTCGAACGTTAATAAGATGAATGCGTTTCGTTCTGGAGATTTTGATTCTACCCTCTGTGCGAAATTTTCGTTGTATTCCATTTCTGATTTATTGTCGACATTGCTCCTCTGTCGATTTCATTGAATGATAACTAATTTATTCTATTAATACTGTGTAGCATCCCAATTTACTTGCTTCGCTTTGCTTCAGGAGAACGATAGTCCTTCACTCGGACTTCGTGACGTTCGATTTTCCTCCTGTATGTACATATATTTTTTTTCCTTCTATTATTATCCTATAGGGTTTCAATTTAATCGATAATCTATTTACAATTGTTGATTTCAGAGGCTCGTAGGAACTGAGATTCTTGGTTCACAGGTAACGCCTCATTTTTATGAGCATTTTCTCCATTCGAACGTTTTCCTAGCAACGGCAATATTAACTAATTTCCATCTTGACTTGGTTTTTTCCACAGGTAATGAAGATTCATTCGTATGTCTTTGAAAGCAGTCATGAGACCTTCCATTATTATGGATGTTAACATCGTCTTCCTTGACGTTTCAGGTCGGTATGCCTGTGGGAATACTATTACCCTCTCGTTGAGTTATTTCGTCTGATGTAGAATCATTTCTCTCTTATGATTTTACACAGAGTCAGATTGTTAATATGTTTCGTTCGTATGTTGGCACTCTTTTAAATTTTTTTTTATTGGGCTAAGGGTTTCAATTCTCAGACCCTAGCCTGATAGGCTCAGCATGTATTGTGACTTTTGTATATATATATATTCCCTATTTTCTTATGTTGACCTCGTTATACCGACGCTACAACTTAACTTTATATGGACTGTCTCCTGCTTCCTCACATGGAGTGATTCATGTATACGATTTAACACAATGGAATTAATCCTTGTTTAATTTGCTTATCATAGCAGTCAATGTATCTGATGTAATTATTTGTACGACTAATGTTGTTCAATGTGTACCAGACTCCTCAGTTACTTATGTTCTGCATGACTCTTTTAAGAGACTCTCAGAATTTCTGGGGAGTCATATTTCATTTTAACTTTTCTTTTGATATATTCTGTTCATTAGTTTCTGTAGCTAGATATCTCTACACTTGTACTAGTATCATGACTAACAGTCTCCCTCTACTCATGTTTACACTGAAATTATTTTACTAATGTCTGTCTATACATATAATTGCATGCATAGATTTGTGAGTCCATTCTCATTTATACATGTAATTAATATGTATGAAATACCAGGACTATATTATCGTAGGTTTCTATACTCTTCTTGTTTTCCATGTTATATATTTTTAGTTGCGTCTTCTTTTCATTTTCTTATAGCTATTCACAGCTCTTGCATACATAGATCTCTGGTTCTAGGTATTTCTGTAGAGCTGGTCATGTTTTGGGATTCATTCCCTTGCTACTTAATTACTTGTTACAACATTAATGTTTCCTATTCTTCCATTTGATCTTGGTCAATGGAAATAGTAGTTACATTAATGTTAATGTGTATACTGTTGAAAATATTACAACTCTCTACTCTTTACTTAATAATTACTAATTAAATAAATTCTGCACTCTATGGATTTACTTTCTCACTGCTCCATTTTTCATAGAAACAGATTAAAGTTACAAATTTATGCTTCATAAGATATTAGAAATCCCCAGCTTTTACCTTAGGGATTTGTTTAGAGACTTTGGAGAAATTATCTTTGATTTACCTATTCATGTTCATAATTATGTACTAATAGAACAGAAGAAATTCAGAATAAACTATCTATAGAGAATATGTATCCTCAGATTTAAACCAACCTTGGTTTAGACTTTCTGTTAGATTCTACTCTACAGAATTTTTCTCTACAACCATACAGAATTATAAGGGTGACTGCCTTATGATTAATTCTGTTAAATGTAGTACTAATAAATCTAATACACTATAAATCAATTTTTATATCTAGTCAATTCATACCACAATAAGTAGAAACACAATTCAACTTAGAGACATACCACTCATGCAGTCGACCAACCTCCCAACCTTAGAGTCCTTTTGTCTCCCATAACTCACCCCCGAGCTAAGATCACCTCCTAGAACAGACCAACCACTAATCTTTTTAGGAGAAGCTTATTTAAGCTATTTTTCCCCAAAGCCTGTTTGTAATTCTGCATCAAGAATATCAGGATGATTTTCTTCCTGTTTGCCTAGGCTTCCCATTTTTGGGATTCTTTAAAGCTGTTTTTATGCTTTCCTCAGCTTTTCCAGCTTTTTACCTCTTCCCAACTACTTTCCTCATCATTGGGGAAATTTAGATTCCTCCTCAAAAATCTAAATTAGAATAATTTCTTTCAAGGATTTTTGAAATATTATGGGGAATAGTTGCCTTATCCATCCTCATGGATTTAGCAAGTGATCTCATAAATCTCATTTTGGTCAATCTGCACACAATCATTTTATTCATTTCCTCAAATTAAATATTTAATTAAATTCACAAAATACTTATCCTTTGGGGTCCACTCCCCTTAGGACTAAAGTTCAAATGTCCAGTTTTTGAAATTTAAACACATAAATTGGGGGTGTTACATATTCCCCCTCTGAAAATAAACACCGTCCTCGGTGTTGTTATTCAACTACTAGAGTTCATTTTTAAAAAAAAAATGGATATCTTTCCATCATTTCAGCTTCTCTTTCCCAGGTAGCCTCTTCAGCAGTAAAGTGCTTCCACTGCACCTTTACACTTGCTACTATTCTGTTTCTCAATTCAATTTCTTCCAGCTCCAATATTTGAAGCGGTTCTGGCAGAAACTCCCCTTCTGGTTCCACCTGTACAACATTTCAATCAACTATGTGAGAAGCATCATGCACATAAATTTTTAATAACGTAACATGAAACACATCATGAACTCTAACATGGGGTGGTAAGGCCAGTTTGTAAGCCACTGGTCCCACCCTTTCTAATATTTCAAAAGGACCACAATATCTAGGAGCCAGTTTTGCACAACTTCGAGCATAAAGTGTGCTCTTTTTGGGTTTAATACGCAAGTACACATGCTCCCCTACTTTAAATTCTTGATGCACTCTTTTCTTATCAGCATAGTTTTTCTGACGATCTTGTGTTGTCTTGATGTTTCTTTGTATCTGTTTGACAATTCTTTCCATCTCTTGTAAAGCATCTGGTCCCAACATTATTTTATCCTCTGGCTGGCTCCAGCTCAAAGGAGTATGACATTTCGTCCCATACAGTGCCTTAAATGGACTCATTTTAATGGAGGATTGGTAGCTGTTATTATAGGCAAATTCAACTAAGTGCAAATAATCTTCCCACTTTGACGGTCTATCCATCACATACATTCTTAGCATGTCCTCCAAAATTTGATTTCTTCTTTCCGTTTGACCATCTGTCTGAGGGTGGTAAGCAGTACTAAAATTCAATTTAGTACCCATCCCTCCAAACAGTCCTTTCCAAAAAGCTGCTATAAAATTAGCATCTCGATCAGAAACAATTACCTTTGGAACCCCATGGAGTCTTACTACCTCCTTCAGAAACACATTCGCTACTTGAGCTGTCCCAAAGGTATATTTCACTGGTATAAAATGTGCAGCTTTTGTTAAAGTGTCCACTACCACCATTACTGAGTGATGTTGATGTTTGGTATTTGGTAATCCTGTTATGAAATCCATGGAAACGGTGTCCCACTTCCATTCTGCAATCGGTAAAGGGTTTAAAAGACCCGCCGGATGCTGATGCTCAACTTTGACTAGTTGACATTCCATGCATCTACTTAAATATTCTGCTACATCTCTCTTCATTCCTGGCCAGAATAACTTCTTTTTCAGGGTTGTTAACATTTTCTGATATCCTGGATGTCCTGCATATGGCTGTTTGTGATATTCATCCAAAATTTCTCTTTTCAAGGACTCCACATTTGGAATATACAATCTGTCCTTATAGCAGATCAGCCCCTTTTGGTTTTGAGCGAAATTAGTTTTCTCCTTTTTCTGAATTTTTACCAGAAGTGTTTCATAATTTGGATCTTGATTTGCTGCCTTTTCCACCAAATCTTTCACATCGATCTGAGCACTACTTCCAATGCTATTGATATTCCGACAAGCATTTCTACTCAATGCATCAGCAATTTTATTTTCTTTCCCTCTCATATGTTTTATGTCCATATCAAATTCACTTAGAAAAGACAGCCATCTGGCTTGTCTAGCATTAAAATCAGCTTGGGAAAAGAAATATTTGAGACTAATATGATCAATCATCAACGTAAATTTCTTTCGAAGGAGATAGTTTCGCCACATTTTCAAAGCATGGATAACAGCAGCTAATTCTAAATCATAAGCACTATAATTCTGTTCATGTATCTTCAATTTCCTAGATTCATATGCAATCACTGAATTCTCCTGCAAGAGAACTCCTCCCAACCCCTCTCTATAGGCATCTGTACACACGACAAATTCTTTGTCAGGATCTGCAATCTTCAGTATGGGGGCTGTAGTAAGTTTCAGTTTTAATTGGTCAGAACTGTTTTGGCATTTTTCAGTCCACTCAAATTTGACACCTTTCCTTTGTAATGATGTGATGGGATGTGCTATGGCAAAAAACCTCTGCACAAATCTGCGATAATAGATAGCCATCCCCATGAATGATCTCACTGCTGAAACATCCGTTGGGACAGGCCATTCCTTTATAGCCTTTATTTTCTCAGGGTCAACAGCAAGGCCTTGTTCAGAAATAATATGACCCAAATATTGGGTCTTGTCTTTATAAAATTTTCATTTTCTAAACTTGGCGTATAGCTAATTTTCTTTTAGAGTTTGCAATACTATCCTCAAGTGTTCTTTATGTTCCTCCTCACTTTTTGAGTAGACTAAGATATCATCTATGAACACAAGGACAAATTTATCCAAGTACTTGTTTAACACACTATTCATTAGGCACATAAATGTGGTAGGGGCATTTGTCAATCCAAAAGGTAGGACTACAAATTTGTAGTGACCATACTTGATTCGAAAGGCTGTTTTGTTGATGTCTTCTTCCTTGATTCTGAGCTGGTGATAACCAATTCTTAAGTCAATCTTCGAAAAGACTGAAGCTCCTCTCACTTGATAAAAAAGATCATCAATTCAAGGCAAAGGGTATCTATTTTTAATGGTCAACTTGTTCAACTGGCGATAATCAATGCACATCCGAAAAGTGCCATCTTTCTTTTTCACGAACAGCACCGGTGCTCCCCAAGGAGACACACTCTATCTGATATACCCTTTATCTAACAGTTCTTGCAATTGCATTTTCAGTTCCATAAGTTCAAGGGGATTCATTCGATAGGGGGCTCGGGAAACAGGTACTGCTCCCGGCACTAGATCGATCAAAAAATCAATCTCTCTTTTGGGGGGGAGATGAGGGATCTCATCAGGAAAAAATTTCTTAAATTCCCTTATTACTGGTAATACATCTAGCATATTTTCTTCAGTTTCCTATTGCATGTCCTCCACATGGACTGTATAAACCTGATACCCTTTCCTAGCTGTTCTTTTTAATTGCAGTGCTGATATTTGTCTTACAGAGATAGGTTTTGGTCTTCCCTTGAGAATAAAAGGTTTCCCTTCCTCATCTACACAATGCAAAGTCTTATCCCAGCAATTCATCAAAGCTTTCTTCTTTTCCAGCCAGTCTATTCCTATGAGTAGGTCATACGAACCTAAGGGCAGGATGTTCAAATTTACTTCTATTTGGAAATCATTCAATTTGATTTCTGTTCGGGGCAGTTTATGTGTTACCTTTCTCTTAGTTCTCGTGGCCAGGTGTACCAACCATGACTGCTGAAATTTTTCAGCTTTTAGGTTACATTTTTCTACTATTTTTGGACTAATATAACTAAAAGAAGCACCCGGATCAATCAGAACAGTAACAGCTAGGTCAGAAATCTTACCCTCTATTTCCACCATGGTAGCTTGATGTTCTGCTTGTCGATTTTCCAAGGCTGCACTGATAGTTGGTATATTTATGGCTATGTCATTTACTGTAGTGGCTTCTCGATCTCTCATAATCAACTGAATATTTCGATGAGGACAATCCCTCAGAAGATGGGGTTCTCCACAGCCCCAAAATTTCAAGGGTTCCTTCATTCTGACTGTCCCTTCCTTTTTACTGTCTCCATCTATCTATTTAGAAGCCACTTGGGACTGAGCAGTTTGACTTTCTTTGGGTTTATTAAACTTTTTCCGCTGATGATCTCTGCCAAAATTCTTCAAATAGGCTACTTTCTGCTTCCTCCCTTTGAACTCATTCTTATTTACCCACCTTTTCCCCTGTTCAGTTTTTCCTTTGAACTATTGGTAACATAATCTGGCTTTTCTAACAGCTTCGTCCATTATTTTTGGGTTGTCAAACTCGATTTTCTCTTTGTATACAGCAGGAAAAAAATTCAAAAACCTTTGTACTTTTGCCTTTTCTTCCGTTATGTAGGGTACATATCTCAGCAGATTGGTAAACTTAGTAACAAACTCATCGATAGTGAGTTGTCCCAGTCTAAGTTCATGAAATTCCTTTGCTTTTTCATCATAGTAACGCTCATTCAAGTAGCGATTTTTGAATTTAACCTGGAAATCTTCCCAAGTAACTGTCTTTTCATCAATGGCATGCACCATCCTTGTCTGCTCCCACCACAAGGTAGCCTTACCTTGTAGTTGGTAGACAGCTAATCTGGCCTTCAGATTGATTTCATATTCATAAACCTAGAAATACTTAATCATATTAAACAACAAGGCTTCAGCATCTTCCTCCTTCTCCCCATCATAGGAGGGAGGTTTGATTTTCCGAAATTCCCCTTGTAATTCCTTTTTCTACTTATTCTGATGCCTAATAGCATCTTCCTCATCAGACTCATCAGTTTTCCTCTTTCCGGAACCTTCGCCTTCCTGGCTGTTCTGTGAAGTTAATTCCCTGATGAGCTTTTCCTGCTCCTCACTGGCTAATGACAATCTGTCATTCTGGCTTTTTATCTCAGCCAATTCTTGTTGCAATTCTCGCAACATAGCCATCATGGGCGCATTGGGATCTGGTGCATTTTCCTCATCACGCAGATCAACATAAATTTCGCCACCTTCTTCCATTCTAGCACCCCACTGTACACTACATAGCACGGATCAGTGAAAAATAAAAAAAATAAAAAATTGTCACAGAAATAAATTGATACAGTGAGTACACAACAACAGTGAGCACAATTTCACTAGCCCAATTTTATAACTTGGGCTACGATACCATTTGTCACACCTCCCATTTACACAATTTTTTTTTTTTTCCTCCAAGCATTTCAGGCTTTTAAGCATAGGTTTACCATGAAATCCTAATTCTCTAAACATGATTCCTTTCATCATAATATCATGACCCCAAGCAACTCTCTATTAACTTCCTCTTATGTTATGTTATTCTAACTCCAAGTATGGAGTGAATTTATATCATTTTATTTAATATAAAGGTCACATATATCACCTATATTTAACCTTTACTTGGATGTTTATTTTCTCTCGGCCTTACGGTCCTTTCGCATGCATTATATACGATGGGTTTTGAATTGGTTATGCCTATGACCCTTTTCAAATCTACATATCGACGATTTTCCCATTATGTATATGTATATACCTTTGGTAGTGATTATAATTGAATTCAATGTACATACTATTATATGACTGGCTCTTCTATGCGTTTGGCGGTCAAATGAGGTGGCATTCATAATTAATTTCACATCTACGTTGATATGATAGCATATCATTGTACAGAAGATTTCTGATCAAATTTTAATGTGAAACTTGATTACGTTATCGATTTACACGTAGAGCGTGTAGTTCAACTCAATTTGAGGTACTGCGCTCATTGCGACGGTGTAAGTCTTTTCCACGTCAGATTTTATTATACGTTTGGTTGCAGTGTATGGTTTATAATGGGTTTCATCCCATTCTCCCCTTCACGTGGTAAATCCACATCGAGCTGGCAATACCATTCGAGCTTACTCGGCTTACAATGGCGCTCTTCTGTATACGAACAGGACCCATGAAATTTGTTTCGTATCTTGACACCATTAATGTTATACGATTGGTTTAATTGCACCCGCCAACCTTTGATCCGTGGCTCTTCTCTTGTGATGTTGCCAAGTGGACGATGGCGATCATTTCGTATTAGGTTTTCTAGGTCTGTTGGATAATTATATAAGCCTTTGATATTGTGCAGAGATAGTTTTCCGCGTTCATCATTTTTTTGTGTATCTCTTCGTCTGCAATGTCCTTACTCTTCAGAGGGTTTACTAACCTCAGTTCACGAAGGAGAATTCTGGCGTGCCTACTCCACTACGACGCTACCAGGTAATTGTTTATACATTCATTTTTTCCATCTTATGATTTAAATATCAGGTTCGTCGCTCAGAACTTTCCCTACTTTGATTCTGGGGAAGTCTTCGAACGTTAATAAGATGAATGTGTTTCGTTCTGAAGATTTTGATTATACCCTCTGTGTGAAATTTTCGTTGTATTCCATTTTCGATTTATTGTCGACATTGCTCCTCTGTCGATTTCATTGAATGATAACTAATTTATTCTGTTAATACTGTGTAGCATCCCAATTTACTTGCTTCGCTTCGCTTCAGGAGAACAATAGTCCTTCACTCGGACTTCGTGAGGTTCGATTTTCCTCCTGTATGTACATATATTTTTGTTTCCTTCTATTATTACCCTATAGGGTTTCAATTTAATCGATACTCTATTTACAATTGTTGATTTCAGAGGCTTGTAGGAACCGGGATTCTTGGTTCACAAGTAACGCCTCATTTTTATGAGCATTTTCTCCATTCGAACGTTTTCCTAGCAACGACGCTATTAACTAATTTCCATCTTGACTTGGTTTTTTCCACAGGTAACGAAGATTCATTCGTATGTCTTTGAAAGCAGTCATGAGACCTTCCATTATTATGGATGTTAACATTGTCTTCCTTGACGTTTCAGGTCGGTATGCCTGTGGGAATACTATTACCCTCTCGTTGAGTTGTTTCGTCTGATGTAGAATCATTTCGCTCTTATGATTTTACTGTCACGTCTCCCAGACCCAGCTTTTTTCACATCTAACATAACTCAGATATTTTCCGCTTTAGGCGCCAGATAACATACATAATTTTTATACTGAATCACTTACAAATTCAGACTGTTATCCGGGGTTTAAATTCCTTTCAGTACTTATAGACAGCCATGGAATATAAGAATTTCCATGAGAATTTTTTTGGGCTTGATCTCCCCTCTTCTCAGTCCATCTAGTAGACTTATATATATATATATATATATATATATTACTTCGTATTTCTCAGGTTTTTCTTTTCAGAGTTTTGTCCAACTCTAGCTGATCGCTAGGCCCTTCCTCAAACTCTCCAGTTTGTAAGCCTTATAGACTTTTCATCCTTTTAAAGTTTCAGCATCAAGGTATAGATGTATGCGTCCACGTATACATCTATCTATATTCAGTTGACCTTCGTTGCTCCAACCACTTTCTCAGCAGTTTATATGGAAGGTAAATGGATGCTCTTTTCCTAGTATTTTTAACGAGGCTTACAATCCTCTCTCACACAGACTTTTATCACACAATTACATTTTCAATAGGACTCTCCCCTTATTTTATTATTACACTTATTCAACATATTTCAGACTCTGGTGCAGATTCAACTATTCCATGGGAAAATTAGGAAACAGATCCTCTTGCTTCAATCAAATGGAGGTAGAGAATACTGAACTGGATAGTTTAGAATCCCTAGTGTTAGATCCTCGTACTTAGTTAGGATTCAACTTCTGCTTTAATATATTTACATTTGATAGAATAATTTAAGTTCTTATTTCAACAATTCTTTCCATTGTAACTCAGCTGACATACTGAACCCCATACTGCTATCACAGGGTTGTTGGTTCTTACTTTCTGTTATTGGTTACAGGGAATTTTGTGCCATCAATATTGTTATGATAGGTTTAGTTGTTTGGTACTTGCTGTTCATGGGTACTATTTTGTTAACATTTTCTGTATATACACACACAACAATTAAATTTTTAGATTGGTTGTTCAATTGATCTACCATCTCTAACTTCCTTACTACAAGGTACTCATCCCTATAATCCAACCATTTGTCTCTGCTATCAATAGCTTTAGTTTTCAATTACATGAGTTACTGAACAAATAATCAATCCAAAATTTGCATAATGAACCATAACATAACAATTCATAAATTGCATAATGAACCATAACATCACAATTCATAAAACAGGGATATATGTAATACAGACTTACAGAACTTCCCAAAATTATGCATGCACACCTCTACTATGACCAGTCCACCCAACCTTAGAGTTCGTTTATCTCCAGAACTCACCCCCGAGCTGAGATCCTCCAAGAACAGACTAACCTCAATCTGTTCTGGAGTAGCTTATTTAAGCTATGCTTTCCCCAAAGCATGTTTCCAATTCTGCGTCCAGAATTTCAGGATGCTTTATTCTTGTTTAGCCTAGGCTTCCCATTTTGGGACTCTTTAAAGCTACTTTAAGCTTTTCCTCAGCTTTTCCAGCTTTTTCTCACCTCTTCCCAACTACTCCTCTTCATTGGGGAAATTTAGATTTTTTCCTCAAAAATCTAAATTAGAAATAATTTCTTTCAAGGATTTTTGAAAGATTTTGGGGAAAGTCTTTTCCTTTTCCATTACCTCATGGATTAGGTAGGTGATCTCACTTTCTCATCTGGTCATAGTGCATCCACAATATTTTATTTATTTTTCATAAATAAATAGTTAACCACATCCACACAATAATTATCCATTGGGGTCCACTCCCCTTTGGATTTATGTTCCAATGTCTCATTTGAAAAGCATA
Source organism: Pinus albicaulis (assembly GCA_034641835.2). Classification (NCBI taxonomy): domain Eukaryota; kingdom Viridiplantae; phylum Streptophyta; class Pinopsida; order Pinales; family Pinaceae; genus Pinus; species Pinus albicaulis. Next base: position 821,445,591 of record CM076583.1, read on the forward strand.
GAAATTGGGGGTGTTACATATTCCCCCTCTGAAAATAAACACCGTCCTCGGTGTTGACAACTATCTACTTAGTTTATTTTGAACATAATTATGAATGTTGTTCCATCATCTTAGCTTCTCTGTTCCATGTAGCTTTTCAGCAGTAAAGTGCTCCACCGCACCTTTACTCTAGCTACTGTTCGATTTCGCAATTCAATTTCTTCCCGCTTTCATCGTTGAAGCGAATCTGGAAGGAAATTCTTCTTCTGGTTCCACCTGGACCACATTCCAATCAATCATGTGAGAAGCATCCTGTACAAAAATTATAATTTTTTTTTTTTCAAAAAGGAGACATGAAACATATCAGGAAATTTAATAAGCAATGTTAGGGCTAATTTATAAGCCATTAGTTTCCAGCAGAGTACTCTCCTGCTTCCACTCTATTTACTGATGCCTTATGCAGTTGGTTTTCTTCCTACTTCTTTGCAAGAAGTCTGTCTGGAAGATCTTTTATTCTGGTTTCTCTGTCCACAATTCATACCAATGTAAGTAATATCAGGTACATACAATTTATAATCCACAGCAACATTCTGCATTTCAATAAGTTAAGAAATTCAGTTATTAGTCAAACCGTTCAGGTTCATAATAGTTTAGTGCACTTTTAGTACACTACTTATCCTTTCTTGTTTTTCAGTGAGATTCTTTCCTCATGCAACTTGGTCCAGTTCAGCTTTTCTTGAGTTTCTAGGTGATTTATCTTCACCTTTTTTCTCCTTGGTTCCAGAGTGTACACTTTCCTGTTACACACTTGGCTAAACAATTTTACACTTTTCATTAGTACTCATAAATGAAAGAAAACAATTGTATCATATGCATGATTATGCTTACCCTTTCTCATTTCATAGCTGTACTTCCAGCATCTTCTCATTGTTTTCTTTTGTTAGTCAATCAATTTAATTAGTAATAACTAGCCTCGTTAATCATCTCTATAATTCAATTCTTACTTCACACATGAATGTTTTTTTTTTTTTTTTCTTCCTCTAACCTCTTTTATGAATTGTATCCACTAGTTCAAAACTTACGTGAATAAATTTGGATCTGATGGGTTCCCCCACACCCAAGTCCAACTGCATCTCATCTTCTTTTCTCTTAGTCAGTAGCTGTGTGATTTCACACTATTTCAGGTCTTTGAATTTACGGCTCAGGAAAATTAAATTAAATAAAATTTATCCCAACAAAATTTGATAGTGTGAATAAATGTAATCACTATTATTCATCACATTTGCCAGTATTACTACTTGAGAATGTCAAGATTGAATTTGACACAATTTCCCCTTTTTCAAAGTATTTCCATAATTTATACATTTACTTTAATTGTTTTTTTTTTCCATGTTGTACATATTCCAATGATAATTTGAGGAAATTAATTATGTTCCATTGGATTTTTATCCATGCATGCTCATTTTCATAATCATTTTCCCATGTATAAAAAAAACAATTGTTAGGTTTTCAATTCTACCCTAGCTAACTCACCTGGGAAAATTTGATTTATCCCTTCATTCATTCATTCATAACTCAATGTAAGGGATCTGCATTACATTATTTAATATGCAATGTTCCACAATTACTAAACCAACTATTTAACTGGGTTTATAACTCATACTTAAGTTTACCACTTCCTTATTTCCCATGTATATGAGCTAAAATATGTTTATCACAAAATACTTTAGTCATGACTTAAATATACTTGTCTTGAACCTCATCTTGGTAATTTTTCCACATTATACTTTTACCACTTAGTGTAAGCAATATGTCCTTCCACTTTACTTGCAACTGTTAAGGTAAATTCACTTTTAATATTCTCTAGTGAATTTTTGTCTTCTCCCTTAATCCCGTGGTTATAAAGTTGGAAATTTTCTAACTGAACTAAATTATCATGTATGAAGGTATTATATTCATACAACTCAACAAAGTTAACATTATAACAAGATCACCTATCTTTATAATGTTACTTGTAGATTTAACTTATGTCCCACGTGCAATTTCTTTCTTTTTAATCTATCATTTCTCATGATAATGATTATTATTTTATATACATAAATATATATTTTTAATAGTTAATTAAGAATTTACAACTTATATTTAACATACCTCTATTAAATATAAATTGTCATTTTTCTATTATACACCTTTCTCTATATATTCCAATATAACTTTCCTTTTCCTTTTGTTCCAATAACTATGGTAACACATAGTACTATAGAACATATTAGGAACATATATCACCCCACAATTATTCAGTTATATCCTTTCATGCTTCTAATCAACTTATTGTTATAATGAATATTAATAAAATTCTAATTTAGTTGTCTTAACACTCGCAATTTTTTTTCTTCAATTTTAATTACCTATATCTATTTCTTAACCTTATCCTGAAGGTTAATTTTTCGATAGATATATATTCTTGCACACATAATTATTTATGCTCAATTCCACCACATTGTATATATATTCCAATAGAGTGAAACATATAAAATTTTCTTTATAAAGCTCTTTGTTATATGAACCATGATATTTCACATCATTAAATCCTTCACCCTTTTTCATATATATAGAACCACTCTATATATATATAAAATCCTCAATATATATATATATAATATAAACTCCATCATGTATATATAAAATCTACCATCTATAAATATAATTCACCACATATATATAATCCACCGCATATATATATATATATCCACCATACATATATATAAAGTCCACCCTATATAAAATCCACTTCTTCAACAATTATTTTACTAGATTAACTTTAATTTAAACTCCACCCCTTTTAAATTAAACTTTAAAGTCTACTTTAATTAAAATCCACCTAACATAAAAGGAATACCTTACCCTTTTTAACTCCCATGATACAAAAGCCTATAACTATTATTTCATTACATATAATGTAAGAAATGGATATATTACCCCTTTCGAATCCCATGATACCCAATCATTTAACCATCCTTTAATTACAACTAAGGTAATAAAGGGATATATAATGTTCACATCAATTATGATTTATAATATATTCTAAGGGAGTCGTTATATATATAATGAACATATGAAACCTTTATGAGTAGATATGTTCCCACCATATCAATCAACGTTAAATGATTTTCCCCACCGGTTTATCATTTGAAATTCTGTTTATCATTAACAAGTCTCCCAAAATTTTAAACTTCAAGAAACGATGACTAAGCATATATTTGTCATATCTCCCAAAATTTGTTCTATAGTATTAAACATCCGTATATCCCAAAGGGTATATATATATATATAGTTTGTGGACTATTAAATTCTCCTTTCTGGCCAAAATATATATATATACTTTGTGAAATATTAAATTCCCCTTTTGGGCCCCATATACTTAAATCCATTAGCAAAATCGAAATCAATAATTTCATTCAACGCGTCTCTAATTATGTTGTCTCCGTATCCATTCTTATGTTCAAAGTCGTGACATGAGAGCTTACTTCGACAGATATACATACGACAGTGGTCAACCAATAGTGCACTGTGCATTCGCTGATTTGGTATACCATGATAGGGTTTTTACGTGTCTAACTAGTTTTATATCAGCTCTGTATAGGTAAGTTATGAGACGTAATTTCCGATTTCGAAATCTACAACTTTCATCTTGTTGCGACGCTCACTTATATAACTTCTTGGGTGTGATTGAGAACATCAATTTCTGATCAGGGAGATCAATAAGTTTGGATCGGAATACCTCGTTATCCTCTCTATGCTACCGCTCAAACCCTAAACTCATGGTTCCTTACCCTTTACTGACATGTACTTGCCGGCGCCGAATATTTTCGATCTCAGGTTTATGAGTGACGGACGGTGGTTTTTGTTGTGATATCGCTACGTGTCTGTGTGTTTGAATATTGTACAAATCTGAAATCCGTCCTTTGGATAGGAGAGGGGCATGCGCCCTACCCTCCGTCGCCTCAAGGTTTCCGAATGCAGCTTTGCGTGCTACCTAGTCAAGAATGGGACGATTCTGCTCAACATTCGTACCACAGCTCTTGCCCTGAAAACACCTTTCATCAATCGCTGGATAGAGAAGATGAAAAGGTCACTTCGGTATGGATGCCTTCGCCGGCAATCTGCTGGCCCGGTACCATGAAACCTTAAACAAATATTTAACCTATCGATGTGTACAGAGGTGGCTGTGCCACGGACTTTCGTGAAATCCCCCTTGGGATTTTGTCAAAACGTGGGGTCGCTGCGTTCATTCCAGAACCAGATTTCCCACGTACGATGGTTGATTTCATCCTAGGGTTTCTGGTTGGTATTATAATCCCTCCATTGCCCGGATTCTTACTGTTCTTTTAGCGCTTTTATTTTCTTATTTTATTAACTCCAAGCCGCTCGACGTTTAGTTGTAAAAAGGAATTCTTTCCCCTATTTGATCCAGGCACGGCGGGTTAATTGCGTTTTGTTTTTGTGAGCTGTTCTTGTCATGCTTTACAAGGTTGCTGTGTGGCTTTTTTTTTTTTTGGCTTGTCATGCAGTGGAACTTCACCTGTTACGCCTGAACCCTAGTTCTCATTACGCCTCCTATACCCATAATTTGTCACGCCTTTATCTATTTATGACAAATGGAAAGAGTATATTATATTTATGGAATTTTCTATTTTTCGCTCCGATTAATAACCAGAGCAGGACTATTCAACTTTGGCAATATTGCGGATGGCATGTCGTTTCTGTTTCTATTTTTATTGTTGAGTTTTTTCTACATTGGTTATCCCGTGTTGCTCGTTTCTAATTATCGATTTCGGCACTAACAGGCATGTAATAGATTTTGTATTGCCCTGATTTCATTCGGCATAATTTTCTTTTGACCTATTTGTCCACGCAGGTATGGGTTCGAGGTCGTCTAGGTCACCTCATCTGAGATGAGCCGAACGGATCTCGGTCCTGGAGTTAAGGAATGGTTATCATTTTTTTTTTCGTTAACCTACCCTTCTGTATTAAAATCATCTCTCTACCCTCATGGATTTTTTATGTTTTGATCTACTCGGCATTTCAAATTTTCCCACATGAAAATTGTTTTATTGTTGTACAGGCAGAGTTAACCGTATTACGCCCTCGCGTAAACAGTTCTCACCGTTGTTAAATCGTATTATTTCCCTTACTTACGCGCCGAAGTCCCTTCACATTTTGGGTTTTCCTTTTTGATTTAGTTGTATGTATATATATAGTGTCTCACCACTCGAAGTTTCGGTTTGTGCCTTATATGTAAACTTCACACATATTTAACTTCCTCTTTTATTTGTTTGCCTGAATACCTACATGATTCGTTTCGGCATTTCCTATTGTTCATAGATAACTCATATATATGATTCGTGGTTAGAATTTCTTTTTGATTTATATGAGTTCATATATCTATTTAATGTTGGTATCTCCCCTTTTGACATACCGGTCCATATATATATATATATATATATATAGCTCATATATATTCTATATTTACAAAGGCCGATTGATATTTGGGCTTCATACTTATATCTAATGTTGTTAATTGCCTATACATGAAATCTATAGCCATACTATTTATTCCAAAGGGTTGGAGGAATGTTTTTTGTAAAAAGCCATACACCTTATAGTTTCTATAATCGTTAATTCCAAGGTTAAAAATAGATGTGCCAATAATAGGTGCATGCAAGATGTTATAAGAGCTATTAGGCTCCTATATTTTTTTTTCTCTATAGATAATCGATGGTGATTTAAATAAAGGTCATTAACTATAATTTAAATCTTTTGGCTATGATACTTGATACAAGGACTGAAGGTAGATTTAGAAATGAAATTGATACAATTATAATCATTATAAAAATCCTATAAGGTAGGGTTACTCTTCCCCTAGCACAATTTCGAATGTCGTATTCTAATGTTCTTATTTTCTTCTTTTAGATTTACAACCTGTAACTGCTATAATGTTTCTCTAGCATACACATAAAAATATAATATCACTTTGGTGTCTACAGGGAACACAACAATAATTAATCATCTGTAGAGGCTAAGTAACTTCAGATTTAAACCGACCTTGGTTTAGAGCTTCTGGAGTTTCTACTCTATGGATTTCTGGTCTACAACTAAACAGAATCTGTTCAATGTAGTACTAACATCAACACACCATTTAATTAAATTTTTTTTTTCTATATGTAGTCTATTCATACCATCAGAAAATAGAATAACAAAATTTTCAGAACATACCAAAATCTGCAAATGACCAACCTCCCAAAGTTTTAACTAACCCGTTAAAGAAAAACTTTATTTACACATGAGAACCTCCATATAACTCTTAAAACATTTTAGTTTGTGCACATACCCATTTCTTAGACTACTGTTTAGAGGCATTTACGCTTTCCTTTATGATTATGTCTTCCTCCTTACTAGCGTAGCTCGTCCCCTTTGGTTAAGTTTTGCAGCTATATCCTTCAAGACTGTTTACTGTTCAAAAATTTTTTTTTTTTTTTTAACCTTAGCAAAATTTTCCAACAACAGATACTTCTGTGTGAGTACATGATTTGCCCCGCGTTTTAGCTAAATTTCTGCAGGGATAGTGACTGTCCTGCAAGTATACCTGAAAGTATATACAAGATATTTGTATACTTGAAGTAATATTTTTAATATTTATAAATTTTATAACAGTTTATTAGTTCTTTGTGAGCACATGTCTTGCCCAATTTTTGAACTTTTCTCCGATACCATTTGTCACGTCTCCCAGACCCAGCTTTTTTCACATCTAACATAACTCAGATATTTTCCGCTTTAGGCGCCAGATAACATTCATAATTTTTATACTGAATCACTTACAAATTCAGACTGTTATCCGGGGTTTAAATTCCTTTCAGTACTTATAGACAGCCATTGAATATAAGAATTTCCATGAGAATTTTTTTGGGCTTGATCTCCCCTCTTCTCAGTCCATCTAGTAGACTTATATATATCTATATATATATATTACTTCGTATTTCTCAGGTTTTTCTTTTCAGAGTTTTGTCCAACTCTAGCTGATCGCTAGGCCCTTCCTCAAACTCTCCAGTTTGTAAGCCTTATAGACTTTTCAGCCTTTTAAAGTTTCAGCATCAAGGTATAGATGTATGCATCCACGTATACATCTATCTATATTCAGTTGACCTTCGTTGCTCCAACCACTTTCTCAGCGGTTTATATGGAAGGTAAATGGATGCTCTTTTCTTAGTATTTTTAACGAGGCTTACAATCCTCTCTCACACAGACTTTTATCACACAATTACATTTTCAATAGGACTCTCCCCTTATTTTATTATTACACTTATTCAACATATTTGAGACTCTGGTGCAGATTCAACTATTCCATGGGAAAATTAGGAAACAGATCCTCTTGCTTCAATCAAATGGAGGTAGAGAATACTGAACTGGATAGTTTAGAATCCCTAGTGTTAGATCCTCGTACTTAGTTAGGATTCAATTCTGCTTTCATATATTTACATTTTATAGAATAATTTAAGTTCTTATTTCTACAATTCTTTCCATTGTAACTCAGCTGACATACTGAACCCCATACTACTATCACAGGGTTGTTGGTTCCTAATTTCTGTTATTGGTTACAGGGAATTTTGTGCCATCAATATTGTTATGATAGGTTTAGTTGTTTGGTACTTGTTGTTCATGGGTACTATTTTGTTAACATTCTATGTATATACACACACAGCAATTAAATTTTTAGATTGGATGTTCAATTGATCTACCATCTCTAACTTCCTTACTACAAGGTACTCATCCCTATAATCCAACCATTTGTCTGTGCTATAAATAGATTTAGTTTGCAATTACATGAGTTACTGAACAAATAATCAATCCAAAATTTGCATAATGAACCATAACATAACAATTCATAAATTGCATAATGAACCATAACATCACAATTCATAAAACATGGATATATGTAATACAGACTTACAGAACTTCCCAAAATTATGCATGCACAACTCTACTATGACCAGTCCACCCAACCTTAGAGTTCGTTTATCTCCAGAACTCACCCCCAAGCTGAGATCCTCCAAGAACAGACTAACCTCAATCTGTTCTGGAGTAGCTTATTTAAGCTATGCTTTCCCCAAAGCCTGTTTCCAATTCTGCGTCCAGAATTTCAGGATGCTTTATTCCTGTTTAGCCTAGGCTTCCAATTTTGGGACTCTTTAAAGCTGCTTTAAGCTTTTCCTCAGCTTTTCCAGCTTTTTCTCACCTCTTCCCAACTACTCCTCTTCATTGGGGAAATTTAGATTTTTTCCTCAAAAATCTAAATTAGAAATAATTTCTTTCAAGGATTTTTTGAAAGATTTTGGGGAAAGTCTTTTTCCTTTTCCATCACCTCATGGATTAGGCATGTGATCTCACTTTCTCATCTGGTAATAGTGCATACACAATATTTTATTTATTTTTCATAAATAAATAGTTAACCACATCCACACAATAATTATCCATTGGGGTCCACTCCCCTTTGGATTTATGTTCCAATGTCTCATTTGAAAAGCATAGAACTTGGGGGTGTTACATTTACACAGTGTTCATTGAGGAATGAGGCTCTGTCAGAGTCAGATTGTTAATATGTTTCGTTCGTATGTTGGAACTCTTTTAAATTTGTTTTTATTGGGATAAGGGTTTCGATTCTCAAACCGTAGCCTGATAGGCTCAACATGTATTGTGACTTTTGTATATATATATATATATATATATATATTCCCTATTTTCTTATGTTGACCTCGTTATACCGACGCTGCAGCTTAACTTAATATGGACTGTCTCCTGCTTGCTCGCATGGAGTGATTCGTGTATACAATTTAACACAATGGAGTTAATCCTTTATTTAATTTGCTTATCATAGCAGTGAATGTATCTGATGTAATTCTTTGTAGGACTAATGTTGTTCAATGTGTACCAGACTCCTCAGTTACTTATGTTCTGCATGACTCTTTTAAGAGACTCTCATAATTTCTGGGGAGTCATATTTCATTTTAACTTTTCTTTTGATATATTTTGTTCATTAGTTTCTATAGCTAGATATCTCTACACTTCTACTAGTATCATGATTAACAGTCTCCCTCTACTCATGTTTACACTGAAATTATTTTACTAATGTCTGTCTATACATATAATTGCATGCATAGATTTGTGAGTCCATTCTCATTTATACATGTAATTAATATGTATGAAATACCAGGACTATATTATCGTAGGTTTCTATACTCTTCTTGTTTTCCATGTTATATAATTTTATTGGGATCTTCTTTTCATTTTCTTATAGCTATTCACAGCTCTTGCATACATAGATCTGTGGTTCTAGGTATTTTTGTAGAACTGGTCATGTTTTGGGATTCATTCCCTTGCTACTTAATTACTTGTTACAACATTAATGTTTTCTATTCTTTGATCTTGGTCAAGGGAAATAGTAGTTACATTAATTGTTAATGTGTATACTGTTGAAAATATTACAACTCTCTGCTCTTTACTTAATAATTACTAATTAAATAAATTTGCATTCTATGTATTTACTTTCTCACTGCTCCATTTTTCACAGAAACAGATTAAAGTTACAAATTTATGATTCATAAGATATTAGAAATCCCCAGCTTTTACCTTAGGTATTTGTTTAGAGACTTTGGATAAATTCTCTTTGATTTACCTATTCATGTTTAGAATTATGTGCTAATAGAATAGAAGAAATTCACAATAAACTATCTGTAGAGAATATGTATCCTCAGATTTAAACCAACCTTGGTTTAGACTTTCTGTTGGATTCTACTTTACAAAATTTTTCTCTACAACCATACAGAATTATAAGGGTGACTGCCTTATGATTAATTCTGTTAAATGTAGTACTAATAAATCTAATACCCTATAAATCAATTTTTATATGTAGCCAATTCATACCACAATAAGTAGAAACACAATTCAACTTAGAGACATACCACTCATGCAGTCGACCAACCTCCCAACCTTAGAGTCCTTCTGTCTCCCAGAACTCACCCCCGAGCTAAGATCACCTCCTAGAACAAACCAACCACTAATCTGTTTAGGAGCAGCTTATTTAAGTTATTTTCCCCAAACCTGTTTCTAATTCTGCGTCCAGAATATCAGGATGCTTTTCTTCCTGTTTGCCTAGGCTTCGCATTTTTGGGATTCTTTAAAGCTGTTTTTATGCTTTCCTCAGCTTTTCTAGCTTTTTACCTCTTCCCAACTACTTTCCTCATCATTGGGAAAATTTAGATTCTTCCTCAAAAATCTAAATTAGAATAATTTCTTTCAAGGATTTTTGAAAGATTATGGGGAATAGTTGCCTTATCCATCCTCATTGATTTAGCAAGTGATCTCATAAATCTCATTTTGGTCAATCTGCACACAATCATTTTAATCATTTTCTCAAATTAAATATTTAATTACATTCACAAAATACTTATCCTTTGGGGTCCACTCCCCTTAGGACTAAAGTTCAAATGTTCAGTTTTTGAAATTTAAACACATAAATTGGGGGTGTTACATGCAAGAAAGTTGGTGGTGTGAATTTCATCCATTGATGTGGTGGAAACTACTATAACATGCTCACATTTTGAAGTTTACACCATCGGATAAAAAATTTATTTAGGAAAAACATTAAGGTAGCCAATTCCAACATGGGGTGAGCCTATGAGTGTAATTAGTTATTACATAAAATTTTGGTTATATCTTAATAGTTATATTTAAAAGTAAATTATAATTCACATATAACATAATACAATTTATATGAAAAATTAAAATAAAATAACATATTTATGAAAACCTAAATATAAAAATGTGTATTATGGTTAGATATTATACTAAAAATAAAACTTAATATTAGAACTTAAAATTTAATATTGAAAACTAATATTGTATTATCATAAACTAAATTATTTGTGATTGATGGACAATGTGCTTGTATAAAATATTTGTTTGATACTTGACTAAAGTTTATTGCATATCATTTCTCTCGCTCATTTTATAAAAGGGTTTATGCTATGTTGAAATTGATTAATTTCTTATTGTCTATAATTATTTATTAAATTGCAAAAAATAATTTCTCAATTATTGTTGGATATTCAATTTATTTATAATTAAAGAATTTAAATTTTTATTATAGAATTAAAAAATGTGAGGATTCAATCATTTCACACATAACAAGGAAACTGTATTAATATTAAAGCATAATATTAAAAGTAAAATCTAAATTCTATTATTAAGATCTAGTATGTATTATTATAATATTATAATATTAATATAAACTAAAATATTATTATAATATTTGTGATTGAGGAATTTTAAAGAAAAAAAATATGATGGTTTACCATACTCATACCCTACTTGGTAAATGAACTTGAAGATCATCTCCTTTATCAATAGATTCCTAATTAAAGCTTTATGAGTTAGTGATTTAAACTTCAATTCATCTAGTTCATGCTTTTTATCTTTAAATATTAGTACAATTTAGAATCTATGTGTTAATCTAATGTGGAATTGTTTACTTTTTTATTTAAAATTTTAGAGTATGATTGATTATAAATATGAGTCTTCTCGCATTTAGAAAATGAATTCAGTGGTTATATGGAAAGGCATGAGAGCATTATATTGTTTTAATTTCTAGAGAGTGTTTCATAATCCACTGGCTAGTTTTTTCTTAAAACATTTATGATGATTCCTTGATCATATATATATATATATATATATATATATATATATATATATATATATATATATATATATATATATATATATATATATTAATTATTAATTTTAAATAAAATAAAAGTTTTCAAAACTTGGTTAAAGAAAAGAAAATAACTCAAAAAATATTTTGAAGACCCAGAAAATGGTGATTAACAATAAATGAAACTTTTAAAATGTTGAAATAACACATTTTTTATTAAATTTAATTAAAATTTAATTAAATATTACATATTATTTTAACATAACTATAAATTAATATTATATAAACTGTATTAAAATTTAAAACCTAAAATATATAAAATATATTTCTTCTATAAAACCAACCATGTTAATATTTTGCGAGTTTGATAAAACTGTAATCAATTAAAGCCAATGAATAAGGACATATGTTTGGTCCATTAGATGTTTCAAAGGCCTATTTTGAAGAAATTAAAGCACCATAATGCAACATTTCCTTGCAGCCAATTTTCAATAATGTATTTTATAACATTTGTAATTTTTTAGCATTTATATTTTTTTAATTTCATGTCTTTAATCTTCATGTGTGTTGACGAATAACTCTTAGTGTAAATATTAATTTAAGAAATTTTTAAACATATGATTAGATATGGAGGAAAGTTAGCGTTGTGAATTTCATCCATTGATGTGGTGGCAAAGATGATAATATACTCATATTCTGGAAGTTTACACCATCCGAACAAAAAACTAATTAAGAAAAACATTAAAGTAGCCAATTCCAACATTGGGTAAGCCTATTAGTGTAATTAGTTATTACATAAAAATTTTATTATATATTAATAGTTATATTTGAAATTGAAATATAATTCAAATATAACATAATAAAATTTATATGAAAAAATAAAACAAAATACTATATTTATTAGAACTTAAATGTAAAAATTAATATTATTGTTAGATATTATACTTAAAATAAAACTTGATATTAAAACTTAGAATTTAATATTAAAAAACTAATATTGTATTATTATAAACTGAATTATTTCTGATTGATGGAAAATGTGGTTGTATAACATATTTGTTTGAGACTTGATTAAATTTTATTGTATATCATTTCTCTCGCTCATCTGTTCCTTTGTACATATCTTATTTACTAAGAGTAGTAAAAGGGTTTATGCTATAATGAAATTGATGAAATTCTTATTTTCTATCATTATTTATTAAATTGCAAAAATGATTTCTCA